>JNDT01002387.1:0-18490 GCA_000697055.1 Saksenaea vasiformis B4078 | reverse complement strand
AGAGCGATAGCAGCATTCTTCACAAATTAATGTAAGGCCAGTTACGAGATGCACGGAAAAGTCATTGTTGGTTCTGCATATACATTGCCCTTAGTGAAGAAAACCTTTTTATTAGTTTAATCTCAGTGATAAAAGTTTTTATTGTAATATTGAAAAGGGTTGTTCTTATCAACAAGAATAAAGTCGAGTCTCACAGTACCTTCAGTCTGTTACCAACCTTGACATATCTCTATAATGTCTGTCAACACTGAAAACACAAGGAAAACCCAAACAAGAGCCTGTATTTCCAATGCTCAACGCTTGGCGATCTGTCACCATGCAGAAGAGTCTAATAAGGAGCCAATTGCAGGTCTGAAGCAGAACAAAAGTCAAATTATGATCGTTTTCATCGTCAATGTGTTGTGTTGTGACTGGAACTGATAAGTACAGTGAGACTGAAGGGTGTTGTTTATTTCAGTAGAAAAGTCAACCAGGAACTAATTACTAGCTATGGCTGTATTTATATGATCAGAGATCATGTCTATTATATTGACACAGTGATAGATTATATCTCAGACATGACATTACCCCCCTCCAGGCTGTTTAGCTGTGGAAGTCTTACACTCGTTGACGGGTTCTATAATTATGACGTTTTTTGTTTGACATGTTTTGCTTGGTCACAGTTTGATTTGTTTGACGCTTGCGTTTGTTATTTGCAGTTGTAGATTCTGCTGGTTGTTGTCCCAACTTCTTCCAGTAGGAAGTAATCAGTTTAGAATCGTTAAAACTATTTGGTGGCTCCCAAGTATTGTCTTTTTCTGAATATCTGTTTCATCTTACATGATATAAATAATTGCCTTTATGCGGCTTGTGTGCTACAATAGCATCAAATTCATAAATTTTGTCCTCTGGTACAGGATCATCGTGCGTGATGGATTTTAAGGCTGAAGGCAGATATTGTCTCGGCATCAGTTTGCCTTCATAATCTTTTAAGACGTATGATCCTCCTGGTGTTTCGCCAACTACCTTGTAGGGGCCTTCATAGGTAGGATCTAATTTACCTTTCATTTCAGTTACGAAGATCCAATCTGTGTTTTTTGTTGAACGTTTTTTCTTGTCTTTCAGTTACAGCTATAGTTCGCTCAATTATAGTAGGAAAGACGATGTTTTTCATCATCAAGTCTACTCCTAAATGACTTTGTACTGTACTGACTTTGTACTGTGCCAACTTTGTACTGTACCGATTTTTTATAATATCAACTTCTTATTGTACTGACTTTTTTATTGTACCAACTTCTTTTAATGATTTAACATAAGTGAATGCCATAATAGCCGTAATTAGTGAAAGAGATTAATTAATTTCAACGTCAAAACAGAAAAGCATTTGAGATGTTCATGTTATTAATCAGCTTTCTGCAATATATAATACATGCCATTCCAGTCAATATATCTAAAGTTATAAGTAAACAAAGGCTCATTTTTTAAATTGCTGATTTTGACAAGTAAAATAAAGTAGGGAATTGCTATGGACAAAAACTTAATCCTTGGGTTGTACAAATTAGTTTATTGGAAACATTCAATGATAAAGTCAAGACTACTGAAAAGCAGTCTAAAACACATTTATTTCATATTGTCATATTTGACATTTCTAAGGAATAACACATATCTAGTCTAATTGAATTGGATTATTGCTGTTGCTTTCTCTTTTAACTTTTCAGATGGAAAGGTGATGGTTCCAGAAGCTCCTGACTTTGTCATCCAATCCAAGTCTTGCACATACTTCTTTGTGCTTGTAGTGTATGGGGGGCCATGTCATCTTCCTACTGCGCTTCATAACTACTGTAGCCCAATGGTTCCCATGGACGAAGTGCATCACCAATGGTACTGGTGGTTTTCTTGCGTCTGCAGGTCCCTTGTATGGAAGATATAACGTCGGAGGATGGATGTATGCTTCTTGCAGTCCTTCTTCTGTTGCTATTGTGTGATTTCCTGCATCAGAAAACACCGCAATTGGTACGCCAAATGTATCACAAACCAACTGAACGCAGATACCAGCATCAAACCAGTATTTGTATGGGCAGCCTGGATTTGAATAGACTTCTGAGGCGTCCAGATTATGTCCGTAAGAAACTATTTTTCACAGCTCATCAACAGGATAGCTAAAACAGTTTCTATGGATCTCGATGTTGCTGTCAAATTCTTTGAGCATTTCCTTTTTGATGGCTGGGAATTCATTCTCATCGCCTTTTAGTAGCAATGCGAGAACACAAAATCCACAGTAACCATCACCGCGAACGTCTATCGTATTGATATAGTTGTCCCAGGGGATAGCTTCATTGACATCAAAGTGTAATTCGACTATTGTGTCTTCAACTTCAAGTTCCATATCTACGCGTTGTCTAATATATTATCGTTAGGTACTGGTAGCATAAATCTATCATAAGTACCTCTTCACAGAAGATATATCAAACGTTTCACTAGGTGCTTCCCGTTTCTTTAGTAATGCCAACACCAGATTACCAGCATCCTTTTTCTTTGACTCAAACTCGGCAAGTTCAAATCCTGAAGGTAATTGACTGCCAATTGCGTTTTTTGGTCGCCCTTTTGTTACAACCTTTGAAGGAAGCTTAATATCCTTTTCAGCTGTTTCTTCGTTCTTCTTCAGTATAGGCTCTATTTGAGCAAGAAGATTAAGTCTCTGTTGATCATTTTCTGCCTCCTTCAAGCGCGTCTCTAAGAGGTAAATTGCCTCTGTACAGCACTCTTCAACAGTCTTGGCAATCGGTGCCTCTGGCTCACGCTCAATTTGATTGTAGTACGTTTCTGTATGAATGACAAATAATTTCACAGCGTAAGAAACAAATTTGATTCCAGAACTCAATCAGTAATGTTAAACTTACTTTGAGGATATAAATGCCATCTCTCACCAATAGAATCAATACCAATGGGCTCATTGAGTGGAATTACGTGTCTGCAAGGTAGCTGATAGTTGATTTTGGTTGGGCAACTGCAGTCATTGCGCGGTTGAGTTTTGCACTTCTCTGCTATGTTTAACTCATTTTTGATCATGTTGATTGCAAAGTGGCTAACTCGATGCAGCAAAAAGCGTAGGCGATTCTTATGGCTAAATGGAAGGATTGGTGTCTTGGATGATTCTTCATTTAATTCGTGGAGTTGCTGCTCATCCTACAACTTGAGTATTAGACATATGTTGGATTTCTACACTAAATACTTTTTTCCAAAGTCAAATGTCAAGCGAATTAAACTGTTTTAGAAGACTTCCTGGAGATTCTAAAGCATGCTTGAGTGCACGATGAACTCCCTCTACACGCTGCGTTGTATGCGCTCCCAGATGCATGAGCTTTTCAGTGTATGGTCCAGCCCATTTTTCCTTACATTTTAATAGCCTACATGATAGCGAAGCATTAAACATGTTCTTTTTATGTAATGCTTTCGTCCATTGCATCACATACTTTTGAAGATAATTGCTAAGTTCTTTTTCTTTTGACATACCTTTGATAACTTTGTGAAAGTCATCTATAGTGCTAGAGAAACATTTTTCATCTCTTCTCCATATAATACCCTTGACTGAGCTTAAGAACGCCTTCTCCTCTTCACTGTCTTTCTCAAAAAGGCCGTGAGCATGCTTAACAAAGTTCTTTTCTATGTGCCAGGCACAGCAAAGCTGCCTGCTTTCTGGAAAAATGTCCCTTAATGCAGATGTCAAGGAACTATTGTCATCTGTCATGAAAAGACCAGGCATTGTACTTGCCCAGATCTCTGAACGCAGTTGCTCGGCCATCCATGTATAAGAAATGGCCTTCTCATCTGTCATAAGGGTCTGTGCTATAAGGAAACTGCACAGATGCGAGCTACCCAAGTTGCTTATCCCAATTATATTCACCAAAGGCATCTTGTGTACATTGGTTTTGTAGGTTGCATCAATGATCACAACTTCTGAAAAATGAATTGCATCCTTTTGCACTTTGGGATGAAAAATAAAAAGGGACTTCAGCTCTTGGGCCTCGTCCAAATTGTAGTGAACATTGTAGTTGCAATCTTGCAAGAAATCCAGAAGGTCTGATATATGACTTCTCTTGGATACCTTAAATAGTTTTCCACGGAAGTTATAAATGTCCTTCATTTTCAACAGAGGCTTTCTATCATCACGTCTGACTTCCTCATATATCTGGGAAGGCTTCACTCTGTGTCATGTCATTGATTGAACTTGCAATTCCGTGTTGATGTCTGGTTTGCAATGCTGGTGATATATGCTAGGATCTGTAGCAAGATCATGGCTGTGATCCTCCATATCCGCAACATTTCTCATGATGAATTTGCTGTTCTCTTTCTTGTCAGCTGATGTGTACATCTTCCAGGGACAGCCTTTACGATTTGTATTGTTTTGCCTCTGGTGCTTTTCGTCTGTCAGTTTCCTCATATTCTGATACGCGCCTCCATGGATACACTTCAAATAAATGTGGTGACCAGGAGTGCTGGAGGCAGTAGTAACTGTGAATCCATGCTCACGAGCTAAGGCTTGTGCAGCATTAAGCACATCATGATGCGTTTCAAAAACTTTGTTGAGAAGTGATTTCATGTTAACAATGTGGTGATTGCAACAGGTACAGTTTGTGGCTTAAGGTTATTTTGTATGGGCAAAAACTCTATGACAAAAGTGGTAATCGTGATGATAGTACAATGACAAAGGAACCTGTCGGTATTTGAAAAAGGTTTTTGTCCCTAAGGGAAAGGTTTTTGTCCATAGCAATTCCCAATAAAGTAATATACATGTCTGTCAATTAACCTTTTTAGCATTTCTGTTGCACAGCTCATAATATAAGTATAAGACTTTTTTATTTCTGCTTATTTTTTATTCTTTTTACTGATTCTGCATTTCGCCATTGCAATGATTGCCATTTCAGAAGAAACTAAAAACAGTATTTTCACCCTTACTTTGCAAGGCCTTTCTACACATAAAATCGCAGAATGACTTGGTATAAGTAAAGGAACAGTCTACAATTACCAGAAAACAATGAAAAACCAACCCAAGAAAAAGCATGCAGGCCGCCCATCAGCATTCAGTGAAGCTGATTGCAGAGTAATTGCGCGCCACATTAGCAATGGGACATATCGAAATGCAACAGATGTCACCAATCATCTCGCCAATGAAGGAAAAACTGTCTCTGTACAGACCATTCGTAACCTTCTCAAGAAGCGTGGATTTAATGCACGCCCAAAGCCCAAAGCATTGCCTCTCCAAGTTGCTCAATGTAAAACCAAACGTTACCTGTTTGCACGCACATACCTTAATTGGACAGAAGAACAATGGCGTAACGTTGTTTTAGTGATGAGACAAAAGTCGTTCGCCTTGGATCTGATGGTTTAGACTGGACCTGGGTCAAAAAAGGAAGAGCACTTCAGGATCACAATGTCGTTCCAGTATACAAAGGTGGCAGTGGCAGCCTCATGTTGTGGAGTTGCATTACAGCAAGTGATATTGGATATATTACAAGGATCGATGGTGGCCTGGATGCTGAGTTGTATTGCAAGATCCTCAGTGAAGATTTTCTCAAGACACTGCGAG
This sequence comes from Saksenaea vasiformis B4078, assembly GCA_000697055.1. Taxonomy (NCBI): domain Eukaryota; kingdom Fungi; phylum Mucoromycota; class Mucoromycetes; order Mucorales; family Saksenaeaceae; genus Saksenaea; species Saksenaea vasiformis. The sequence continues at coordinate 12,924 of JNDT01002387.1, read as the reverse complement.
CCTACAACATGAACAAAAGGGACATTATTTTTCAACAAGATAATGACCCTAAACATACATCCAAACGTGCTAAAAAGTGGTTCTGTGATAACAGAGTACGTGTGCTTGATTGGCCGTCATACTCTCCAGACCTGAATCCAATTGAACATATGTGGGCATTGCTCAAACAACATATCCGCAGGAATTATTCTATACCACCTCACAACGTTGATGAACTGTGGGAACGTGTATCACAGGAATGGTATCATATTGATCCAAAACTCGTTGTAAAATATATTGATTCTATGCCAAGAAGAGTCAAAGCAGTATACAAAGCAAAAGGCAGCTATACTAAGTTTTAATAAAGTCATGTAGTCAATTACCTACCATTGCGTCCTGTAATGTGACAATTACTAAAGTAATTCGCATTGTAGAGATTAGATGCATAAGGAAAAGAAGAAAAAAATAGAAACAATAAAAAATGAACTAAGGGAAAAAAGGACAGCCAGCAGTTATCTTGACACTGAAGTACTTGTCTTTTTGCTACAGAAGTGGTTGAAATGCAAGATGAAGGGATCAATGGCAGAATGAGAGTTTGAAAAAGAGTAAAAAAAGCTCCGTCAGCATGAATTTTTCATGAAAATTGTTTGTTTTCGAAGCGAAAAAAAGATCCCAAAAGTACACGTCACTGCCGCGTAAGCACTGGAAACACAAGGAAAAATTGCCACTCTTTCCAGTACCAACAGAACTTTTTGATAATGACGCTCATGATCCCCCTTAATCTTGGCATTAAGATGCAGTGTGTCATTGCAGCAATCAACTTTCATCAACAGCAGAACCAGTTTGATATTTCCTTTCGCAATACTTCTTTTTTCGTTTCACTACCTAACTTGTGAAATACCAGTACACAAAAGCTGTAGCCAGTATATGAAGTCAACGACGATCTGAATAACGATTATGCAACCCACCTCGTTGACCAGTTTATGCAAATCTTCATTTCAATATTTCATTCGCAATGTTGCCTTACGAAAACTAGTTTTTTAAACATACACGGGCATATGCAGTACCAATATAAAGGTATACTTTGGTGTCTTACGCGAACGTCTTCCATGATGTACAGTCTGATTTTGCTAATTGTGCTCATTTTACATCAGCATTGCATTCGTAATTACGACTACAGATACATCTTGATCTCCTGTTTTTTGCAACAAACTGGTTATTCTGAATATAAGGAATATGAAAATATACGGAATATGACCACTGCATATGTATAACTGTTAGTCCAGGTAAGAGTGGTAGTAATCTGCAGCATCATTGCAATCAGCTCTAAATGACATTCATGTAATTAGAATGAATGAGAGATCTAGAGCCAAAATATTTTGAAGGTTGGTAGGAACTATTTCTAGTACAAACTTAGGTAGCTGGAGTTGAGTAATAAGCGCTACAGTAATGTATTTGTTATCTTGATATTACAGTAAAAAAATCAGTAATTTAAAAAAATGAGTCTTTGTTTACTTATAACTTTAGACATATTGATTGAAATGGCATATATTATATATTGTCAGAAAGCTGATTAATAGCTCTATCGAATGATATAGGTTTTACAAGAGTTTAATCAGGAAAATGTTGCGCAATTTAAGTAAATGTCAAAAATTTCAAAACACTTGGGCAATTTTGAGTCACTGTACAAGAGAGTCAGCTCTACAACAAGCAATATTATACATCACTTGAAAATGGCGCATGGTATCAATGAGAAGACAGTAAAGGCGAGCCTCCATACTGGGCAAAAAGGGATGATTGATGCATTCATTACTCATTCATCAGTTCTCAATATACCATTTACAGAGGAAACGTTCCATAAAGTATTGCTTGATTATGTGGTGTCGTCTGCCTTGCCATTTACTGCTGTTGAGAATCTGCACCTCCAGAAGCTCGTCCATCTTGCCTGAGTGGCACCGAGCGATCAACAGCTGTTACTTCCAAGTGCAAGAACTATTTGCTGAGACCTTGAAGCAGCCTACGAATTGTACTACGAGCAGATCAGTCTTCTTCTTCAGCAGCAACTGTTCCTCTCATATACACTTGATGCCTGGACCAGTGAGTGGCGAGATGCATACTTGGGCATCACTGCACATTGGATCAATAATAACTGGAAGCAGAAGTCTGTAACCATTGGATTCGAGCTGCTTTCCAGTCCTCATAGCACAGAAAACATGGCATCTACTTTTGTTGGTCTCCTCAGGGCTATGGGTCTTGATAAAACGCGCTTTTTTATCACTATGGATAATGCCAGCAGTATGCTTGCCATGTCCCATATCATTGAGATGGAGGTTTCGCCTGCTGTGTTCAATGCTGATTGTAACCACATCTCCTGCATTCTCATGTAATGAATCTCTCTGTCCAGACAATCATTGTGAATGGCCTAAATGCTGCAGCTCCTGAAAACGAATTATAAGAATTGAATGAGAATGAAGATACCACTGACACTGCAGAAAGAGACCATCCTGGTAAGTATCTTGTTTTTGTTTCAATCGTTCCAGTCAGTTGTACTTATCTTTTTTATCAAAAGGTACAATTCTGCGTCGTTTTCATAAAGGCGTAAACAAGATCCATTCATCTCCCTCGCGTCTTGATCACTACAGGGAATGTTGCAGGGCCGTCAGCAATGCAAGCTCTACCTTGGAGGTTGGTGAAAGTGGTACTTCACTGAAGATGCTTCTTCTTGACATCTGAACCTGGTGGAACTCTACTTACGCAATGATTGAACGAGGGCTAGAGATGTCCAGGGCATACAACATGGCGTGCAGTGGAATATTGAGATTGGAAGCGTACACCTTGAATGAACAGGAGTGGAACGTCCTTCAAGAAGTTAATACCGTCCTGCAACCTTTTTTCGAGCTTACACAAATACATTGCATGGAGACGTACCCATCTTTGTCAAATATGATACTTGGATACAACGTGTTGATCGACCATCTGGAAGATTACCATCATGGTATGGGTAGAGTAAGTTAACTGAGTGCAAACAAGGAAAAGGCTAATTATCAAATTTATAGGAATTCCCTGTCCTGTCCAATGCAACAGAGCTGGCACAGCAGAAGTTACAGAAATACTACTCCAAGATGGGAAAGGCGGTGTACGCAATAACAATGACACTGGACCCCTGTGCCAAATTTCAGTGGTGGAAAGACCAGGGTTGAGAGGAACATTACGTGGCAGAATCAGTACAACAAGTAACTGAGACTTGGAACGCCGATTTTTGCTGCACGCGTCACACTCAGGCCACGCGTACTCCAGGCTTCAGTCTGTTCCAACACAGGCAGTGGCAGGACGAGTTGACAGAATACGTTGCCAAACCGATTGTGGATGAGACGATTAGCGTTCTTGAATACTGGGCCAACCACAGTCATCAGTGGCCCCAATTGGCAGAAATGGCTCGCAGGTATTTGGTGATTCCCGCCTCATCCACACCTTCAGAATGTTGCTTTTCACATGCGAAGTTCTTTGTGCCGTTTTCGCGTAACTGTTTGAAACCCGAAACAGTTAAGTATAGTGTGTTAGTAGATGCTTGGTCCAAACTTTTGGATATATAGAATAAAAGTGTTTACTGTCTCAATTGGACCTTTCTCTTGGATTACGTTTCTGAATTAGTTCTTTTTTTTTTTTTACTGCTCCAATAGTTTAACGGACACTTAGTTAATTACAGCATTTGCAAACGACGTACGTTTCTTTACTCAACCTCACGCTTAACTGACGCCTCATTAATTACAACATTAGTGAAGGACATATCTTTTCTCTTTTCTTCTCTTTTTACTTAATTGACATCGTGTTAATTACAACATTAACGAATGACATGCAAATAATAAAAATGGCACTACTCGAATAATTGAACGAATTCAAATATTCATTTTATTTGACGAACAAATATGAATATTTGCTTTTACTTGACGAACGAATATGAATATGCATTTCTATTTAATGAACGAATACGAATATTTGTTCTTACTTGACGAATGAATATGAATATTTATTTCTATATGATGAATGAATATGAATATCTATATATTCATTCGTATTCGTTCATGCTGACCCCTAGAGATAACCAGTCTGGTAACACATTGTTAATACCAGGTAGATGTACAACGGTGAAGTTATACTCCAGGAGTGTGTCTAACCAGTTGATCATCGTTGCGTTGGCAACTTTTTGTATATGTAGATACACCAAGGCTTTATGATCCATATACAGGGTAAAATGGTTTCCCCAAATATACTGATGGAATTTGTTAAGTGCAAATACAATGGCAAGTAGTTCTCTTTTCGTTGTAGAATAGTTTTTCTCAGATTTTGAGAGTGAACGTGCCATGAATGCAACATGATGGATTTCATCATTGATGATTTGGTAAAGTACAGCTCCAATACCATCATTTGAGGCATCTGTCACAATGCAAAAGGGTCGCAATAGATCTGGATAGTGTAATACAGGTACAGAGGAGATAACATGGCATATGTTATCAAAGCATCGTTTATGCTCTTTTGTCCAGAGTTTTTTCAGATCACCAGCATTTCTCAAAGCATCCAAGGGCACTGTTAATTGCAATACCTTCGGAATATGCTTGCATAGGTAATTAACCACACCCAAGAATTTTTGAATGTTGTTACCAGTTTGGGAAACAGGCCACTCTTTTATGTTAGCTACTTTTCTCCTATCCAATGATACTCCTTTGTCTGAGATACAGAATCCCAACAAATAAATACAACTTTGAGCGAAATGGCATTTATCCAGGTTGAGGATCAATTTCACCTCTGTGAGTTTTTGGATTGCTGTTTTCACATGTGTGATATGTGTATCCATGTTTTTGGAGAACACGACGATGTCATCCATGAAGGTAGTAACATACGGAAGATCACTGAATATCAAAGCCATAACTCTTTGGAATTTTGAAGAGATCAGCTTGAGACCAAATGGACATCCTCTAAACATATACTGCATACTTTTGAATGTAAACGCTGTTTTTGGTCAGTCTTCTTTTTTAATTTCAAAGCAGTAAAACGCACTTTTTAAATCCAATGTCGTGAATATAGTGGCACCCCTCAACGTATTGAAAATTTCATCAATCAATGGCAAAGGATAACGATCCTCTTTGAGAAGGTTATTGATGTGGTAGATCTAGACATGGTCGCTTTCCCATGAGGTTGCCAAAGGCGTCCTTTTTTGGTGCTAATGTCAATGGACTGTTCCAAGCAGTATTTGTTGGTGCTCTTTCAATAGTTCCATCAGCCATCCACTTATTCACAGTTTCTTAGATTACTGGTTCCATTGCATAAGGTAAGGGATACTGTCTACAGAATGAGGTTTGCCCTGGAGGTGTATCAAGCTCAATTACAGATTCAGGTACAGTACAAAATGAATCTTTCAGAATGCTCTTATTTTCTTCCAGATATGGCGTGAGTGCTAAAAGAAGCTTTTCTCTTTCTGCTTTTGTGCCCACCAGTGATTCATTTGGAATCATGGCTACACGTTGATCCTCATTTTCTTCTTTTTTTGGTGAGGGCTTTTCCCATGATAACGCCAAACCAGTCATACCAATACCCAGTTCAAACATAATGTCTGTTTCTAAACTCATTTTCACTCCTTCTGCCAATTCCATCACTTTGAACGCATGCTCAGTTTGGTGACCATTATGCACCACTTTCATAACCTCAGTGACACCTGTTCTGGCAGTCGACATGCCTGCAGTGGCTAAATGCACACTGCCACTAACTGGTTTTATTTTCCAACCATTTTTTAGACACAGCGTTTTGTCAACAGCGGAGAAGTTTACGCCAGTGTCAACCAGGGCTTCAAGCTTTTCATTCTGTAGAGTGACGAGAGTAAAGATTGAATGAGTTTTCTCTTTTTCTTTGGCAACTTTTGCCATTCGGCATGTTTTTGTGCACTTATGATTGTACATCAGATCCACATTCATGAGATCATTGTCAAATGGATGCACACTTTCGCCATCATCATCCATCATTTTGGAAACATTTTTGTTGGCACTGGTACTTGCAATGTGAGCAGCTCTTGCAACTTTTTGCTTTCGAACTACTTCTTGTACCTTTCAGTCACCTGTGCTTGCCAGTTTCTCCATGCTTTCAAAATACTCACGACAATGATACATATAATGCCATGGACGTTTACACCAGTCACATGTTTTTTTCATTTCCTTGGCATCTGCAGCACGCTTGAAGCGTTTTTCCATCCTTTCCACCTGAGGTTGGTCTTGCTTACCTTTACCTCTGACGTGTGTACCTTGCAACTTGTGCTTTTGGTAGCGAGGACGTTTGAGAGTTTTAAACTCTTGTTCCTCTACGTCATCTTCACTGTTGGAATCCTCTACATGCACACGTTTGTCTTCTGATGTTAATGTAGCAACAGACTCCATCACTTTCTCCAGGTCTCTTGGAATCGTTTTTCCATGATGCATACTTACCACATGGTATGCTGCTTCCTGGTACTCATTGTTCAATGAAGAGAGAAAAACGTGAGTGCTAGAGCTACATGTTGGACAGTTTTGGCATCCAGCCTCGAAGAAAGCCATGTGATAACGTTCCATGTACTTCAATAAACTTTTACTGGGTTTCTGAGTCATACATGCAACTTTTCTCTGCATGCGCAACTGGTAAACAGGTGAGTCAAACTTGTTGGCAATGATCATTCACGCTTCCATCCAAGTCAACTTCTTTCCCTTCAATGTCATTTTGAACCAGCTGTATTGGGTTTCATTGATACAGCGTTTGAGGTATAACTCCCAATATTTGTTGATATTCAGGTTGAACGTCTGTAGGCAATCCTCAAAGACATGCAAGAATTGGCAGGCTGATCCATATGAGGGCTTTTTCTTCAACTATTTGTTGTCACCTTTGAGCTGTAGAGCTGGCAACTCAGTCGATGGCACAATGATAGGACACTGTTGAGAGCTTTTCCCTTCATTTGTTGCTTGAGCTTCGCTCTTTTCCTCTCCTGTCCAAAAGCACTTGTCACCAGGATAGTGCATTTTGCACAAGGCGCGTTTCTGTTGCATGCTTTCAAGTACACATTTCCAGTCTTTCAAACACTTTTGTTATTCCTCGAAAGAAACTCTATGCAGTACTGCTTGATTGTGAGCCAGACCCATTTGGTCAGTCCTTTCAACCATGACTTGCAGCACTTGCAGGTCCTGTTCAGCAAGATCCAGGTGCGTAGACAGCCAGGCACCATCTATGAAGATTTCTACAGAGTTTCCTCTGTGTTCCTGGGTGCCAGAGCTAACAGGAGGGCAAACGTTTTCTTGCAATTGCAAGGAGTCCATTTCAGCAGTAGATGCTCAGACCTGTGAGGCTGAATCCTCAGGATGCACCTGCATGTGCATTTCTACATTATCATTCAGGGCACTGACATTGGTAGCAGTAGTGGTAGCATTGTTATTCAGGACCATGCCAGGGGCAATGTCATCCATGGAGATGTAGTCATTGTTGGTAAAATTGTTCATGTTATTGTTGTTATTATGACAGAATTCATGTAAAAAAATGTATTGTTTGCTTAGGTCAGGCGATACGAGAGTATATGAGACTGAGCTTTATTCTTCAGAAGAACAATTAAAAACATTATCCTGGCTTCTGCCCTTTAGTTATCAGAAGCGGGATCTTAATTATTAACTCAGTTCTAGTTATATAGTCTCTCATTTACAACAATGAGCTTTATAATAAAAATGCTAAAAACATTAATTAAAAAGTATATATATTACTTTATTTTACTTGTCAAAATTGACAATTTAAAAAAATAGACTTTTATTTACTTATAACTTTAGATATAATAATTAAAATGATATATATTCTATATTATTAGAAAGCTGATTAATAGCTCTATTATATAATATAAGTCTTATAAATATATAATTTAAGTAAGTATTAAAAATTTTAAAATATTTTGATAATTTTTTGAGTTACTATAAATAAAAAAATAAAAAAGAAAAATATAAATATAAAGTAAATACAATTATTAAATACTAAAAATTAAAAAGATAAAAAAAATATCATAGTGACTAAAAATTTAAATAAAAATTTATTCAATTTATTATTTTAATACTCTATTTTATATAAATATTATATAACTATTTAGTCTTTTCTAAAACTTTAAAAGCCTATCAAAAAATCCCAAAGTAGCCTCTACAAGTATCATTTTTAGTCTCTATTCGTTATAGTTAGACATTTCTCAATGCAACCATTACAGTTGGGGATGTAGCTCAAATGGTAGAGCGCTCGCTTAGCATGCGAGAGGCACGGAGATCGATACTCCGCTTCTCCATTTCTCTATTTTTGTTGTCATTTTCTTGGATCTGAGTTGTATTTCTATTCTCGATATGGTTTCCAGAGACGATAGGTCAAATGAACAGATAGTAAAATACAAGTCAATAATTGCCTCTCCTTTATTTTGCTCAAGGCAATTGGAGTATTTATACTACTTCTAGTCAGATCAAAATCTGAGAAGATAACTATAACTAATGATAATGATATGTGAATGCACCACTTGTCTATGATGTAATTTCTAAAAATAATGTGGTAATGCCACCATCAGAGTTGTTGAAGAAGGAATGGCAATTGAAGTTGTTGAGGCAGATGACAATATTCTCTCCTCAGAACATTGATCATCCTCGAGCAACAAAGGAACAGAAGACATGGGTAATAAGGTGAGTGAGGTTGGTAAAGATTCTTGGCATTGGAGCCATTGGGCGTAAGCTATGCAAGGATAATACCAGGTAGAAGCAAATTGGTCAGATTTTGTGGGCTTTAGGCAATCAGTGTAGATCTAGGAAGTGTACAGTGTCCCATCTAACAGTTCAAGCTTGTAAATGTGCATGGACAAATGGCATTCAATGACAATGTATGGGCCAGTCCAGATATATTCCAGTCCATATCACTGTTTGTTATGGAGGAGGACATGATTACCTATATTGAAATCTTGTAGTTTCAATACTGCATCCCATTGTACCTTGTCTTTTTGGCTGTTGTCACGCTGTGGAGTGCTATTTTTTCATTCTAAAGACAATCTCACCTGCTATTTTTTTATCAAAAACACCATTGTGAACATTTATATTAGTTTTATTCCCTTTATTTCTCTATTCTCTTATCTTTATTTTTGTCATTGCATATGTATTAACAGAAGAAATAACAAAGATCAGGATAACAAAAGTACAATGTGCATAAAGAAACTACCAGAGAATACACACAGAACGATTGCCGCCATACAAATTAAAGACCGCTGATCACATGCTCTCAACCAACATGAAAGAAAAGCCTCCATAGCAACCCAGGTAAATCGAAAACGAAGGAACATGGTTTCCTTATCTCCCTCCAACTTTTATTTTCTTTCTTGTATCAATCTATTTTGTATAAATACCCCCTCATTTCAATGAATAAAATATCAGGTTATCAGAATACAATTTTCTCTTGGTCTACTCTAGCCATCTCTAAAGGTCATTTCCAAAGGTTATCTACAAGCCACCTTTTATTGCTCTGCCTCCATTGGTTATTCTCAAGAAACTACCATTAATCAGAATCTGCCAATTCTTTTCTTTTTCTTTTTCTCTATTTTTTTTTTTACCTGATTGATTTACAAGCGATGCTGATTCTGCTATCTCTTTTTATTTTCTTTTACATTTTCTTTTACATTTTCTCTTCTCTTTACTGAAATTCTATATTTCTTCTGATCCAACTCGCTGATCACCTGAGAAATATCTCTATTTTATCTCCATACATCTCTAATTGATAGAATTAATACGAGAACAAAGGTAACTATACCAACGATTTTACTGACAATTATACTCTTTTTCAAACAGATCTCTTTATATATTGTCGCTCCAGACAACAGTTACTCTATTTTATCTTATCTTTTCTTTTCCTTAAGCTTTACCACTTATCCAAGTCTTAGTGTTTGACTCAAATCTACACCTGGTACTCACACAAACTGAACTCTTTTTATCTACTGAAACTACCTTTTTCTATATTTTAATAGCTATCTCTGTCATCAAATTTATGCTTAGACACTACCTGGAAACATCTCTACTTATATCGACAAGTCAAAAATACAGTGTAATACTGCTTGGAGGACACTATGCATATCAAACTACTCTTGACAAAATCAATCGCCACTATTATTGGGACAATATGATACATGACGTGAGGGACCACATTCTCCAGTGCCCCCGGTGTCAGCAGCAAGGGAAAACTATACTGAATGAACGATTGAACCCCATCCCTGTCTCAGAAGAACCATTCACTGAAGTCAGACTTGACATCAAACACGTAGCAACATCAAGAGCTGGACATCAATATATTATTGTCGCCATGAATTATCTTACCAAATGGGTTGAAGCACGCGCCTTATGATTTGCAAACGCCACAGAAGTTTCACTTTTCTTATATGAAGATATCATCTGTCACCATGGTTGTCCTCGATCCATCATTACTGACAATGGACAAGCCTTTGTAAATGCGATCATAGAAGCTGTCTGTCAACAATATTCCATTAAGCACAAGACCACCTCACCATATCATCTACAAACAAATGGGCTAGTAGAACGTTTCAACTGCACCCTTGGACAAGTACTCCGCAAGCTTCCAGAAAACGTCAAAAATGATTGGCATCTGTACCTTCCTGCAACATTATTCTCTTACTGTACAATCTGACACAAGACAACCCAACACATACCCTTTTTTCTCATTTATGGCAGACAAGCACATACGCCATTCGATCAGAGTGTGGAACCTGAAACCAATCCAGATTATGGAACAGACAAGGAAGATGCATACCTGCAACAAGTTTCCAAACAAGTTGAATTGTTACAAGTCATATGGAAAAATGCTGCCAGATTGATCCTCAAGATACAAAAACAACAGAAAAAAGCAATTGATCAGAAGATTATATCTAAGAAGAAAGAGCTGGGACCACCATTTAAAGAAGGTGATCACGTCGAAGTATACAAGAATGCATTGGATTTTTCCTGGGCAGGAAAGTTAGAGGATCAATGGACAGGACCCTACATTGTACAGGAATCTCGCAGGAAAGGATCCTATCGACTAGTAGATCTAGAAGGAAAATCAATCAAGGAGCCAGTACATGGAAACTGAATGCATATATATACCCTGCCAGACACCGAGTACAGACATCCCACATCTACTGCCTCAAAAACTCTTCTCTCTCAACATGGAATACCTGAACGACCTGGAGCCTCTCAACATGAGCCTGAACAACTTCAACTTCTAGAACTATGACCATCTCAATCTGATGGAATACAATCTGCCAGTGATTCAAGGCATGATGCAAGCCAAAGGTGTAGGAACCTCTCTCCTCCCTCAAGAACCATTATTGATGATGGATCCCATACACACTCAAGTGGAACAAGGCCTACCACTTCTACCAGCCCTATTGCTCAACAACGAGAGCCTACTTCTCAACCAGATCCTGGATCAAGCAACTCCATCCCAATTAGCAAGTGCACTGTCTCCGTTAACATACCCTACTTTGACTTCAGCCGCCTCAAGCTCTGAGCAGCTTCCAAAAACCAAGAACAGTCTCCACTACTTGGATCAGCACTTCAAGGTTACGTCCGAAGAAAGAAAATCCTTCAAGAAAGCTGTCAAAAAGCTTCGCCACAAATACAAGAAGCAGGAAAAGGCCATTGCAAAGTTTCACAAAGCTCAACAGACCTTGGGACACAAACTACAACAATTATCACTCCTACCTACTCAAGTCAACAATCAGCAAACCCAGTACACCTTGCTGACAAAGTTCCTACCAAGGGAAATGACTATGTTAAAATGAAGACAACTTGTCAAGAAGATTCTCAACATGAGTAAAGGGACTGTACTTTCTCCAGCCCCTGGGGATATGTAAGGTACCAAGCTGCCTCAGCTCAAGATTCAGACCCAGATGACGATGTGGAGCATAAGAATGCTCTCAATGCTTCAACATTTCACAATGACCAAAACATAATCTCAAAACTGGACATATTCAACAATACCAACCAACTATATGCAACTCACACAGTTGAAATTGACCTTCTTCCCAGCAATACAGACACCTTTCTCACCTATTGCAATATAATTCCAACATCTTGACAATTTCACACACTCATCTCACTTCTGAAAATCCAAAATCAAACTCCTACTCTGAAGGGATCACTTTGATCTCGTTACACGATCACTTTGATCCTTTTCATGGATCAGACTTGCTAAATATCCATCACAACAATGATTATTTGTAGAACAGCCATAGACAAGAACTAGTATAAATAGCCCTCATAGGGATCACAATAAAGACAGTTTTCAGCACAATATTACTTTGGCAAGCAAGTGTATCTTTATTTCTCTTTGATTCTCTACCACCTTTGACTTTATTTTTTTCCACGCTTCCCTTTTATCTCTGATCACTCCATTGATACCTTTATCATTGTTAACTCTTTGAAGTCTTTGATACTGACTATAAAAGTATCTGGTGCTCACTTACAACTGAACGACATATTTCTTTTTCTCCTTCTTTTTTTTTTTTCTCTCTTACACAAAATCACACTTACAACGAATGTGTCAATCGTCCCTTTTTGCCCAGTATGGAGGCTCGCCTTTACTGTCTTCTCATTGATACCATGCGCCATTTTCAAGTGATGCATAATATTGCTTGTTGTAGAGCCGACTCTCTTGTACTTGAGGTTACAAAGTAGTCCTCCAGGGAACAGATACTGGCAATGAATGTACTCGACACCTGTTTCCTCGTCAGTCTGGATCTTGGCCCATTGGTTTTCATATACCCAACTTTTTCTGGCCTTCTTGCGGTTGGTACGTGTTACAGCAGTGGCAGCGACATCAGCATCATCATTCAATGTATCAATGCTGGCAGAGGAACCTTGTGAAGTTGACATAAGGGACAACGAC
>JNDT01002386.1:0-32233 GCA_000697055.1 Saksenaea vasiformis B4078 | reverse complement strand
GATTTGATTGCCTTTTTACTTACCCCGAAGGTAATCAGGCCAGAAGCCTGGGCCAAGCCCGCACCTAGGTCCGGTGGGGCCAGCGTGGGGTTGTTCCTGGTGACGAGGACCAGTGCTGAGAGCTACGCCGTGCAGAGGACTTGAAGCGATGCAAACGACCAGCGATCTATTGTACAAGAAGAGTGATGCTGAGCGCGACAGTGTTTATTTTACTTACTTACGTGATGGATAAAAACGCCACCACAGTTAGGACGGTTCGGGACAGCGGTCATGCAGGCTATCGATAGACAAAAAATCATGAATAATTGTATGTATATAAATTGACATCCTTACCGGAGATGTTAAAGAGAACAGAGCCAAAGAAACAAAAAAGGAAATTCGTACGTTCTTTTAAGTATGTATTATTTTGGGTGGAACCTGTCCTTCGTCATTTTCATCATCTGAGAGCTTTTTCAGCTTTTCATACTAATTCATCCAATACTTGGAAAGCATCAATCTTGCCCTCCAATAACCAGCACAGGCCTTGAGCAGAATACTCTCTCCATCATCTTGTCGTTTAGTTTCTCGTAGCCAAGTTCGCGATGAGAGTGTTTACTTGCTGAGAGAGAAATGTTACTGTGTCCATTTGTCCTTGAATAAGTCTTTTGATATCAGCAAACTCTCTGCTGATCTTCGCCGTAATCGTAATCGCTATAGTCAACTTTCGTTAAGCGTCTTCATCGCTCATAGTTAGAAAAAGGAGTGTGTGATATTGATAATAAAAACCGGAAGTATTTGTATCTTTTATTTTGTAATATATGCATCCCTGGACGGAATTGAAAGAACCTCAGTACTGCTATTATACTGAGAGCATAAATATTTTTACTGGATATTTCTAATATTCTGAACTTATACAGAGAATATTTGTCCAGTACTCGTGTGTATGTTTGCAGACATTTGATTCAGGAAACGCACCCACCGCCAAGATAGCTCCTACATATCTATCAGTATTTGAACAAACATGAGCGTCTCAAATGTTCGAGTCTTTTGCGTTTTTCTGGATATTTCCAGTAATAGAATATAAAAAGCGAAGCCTGCGGAAGTTTGTCGGATACAAATTATTTTTCCAGTACTTGACTGTATATTAGCAGAAGTCCCATTTTCCGTAGTGACAATGACAAGGAACAATGCCCATAATGACCCTGACTGTGTATTCCGACGGCGCAAGCACAACGCTGACCTGCTCTCCCTCATACGCGTGAAGGCGTTCTGGCGATATTTAAGGACAGTACCGTATCCGAATTCGCCCTCCTCATGACGTTCCAGACGGGCTATGTCCAACAATCAAAACCTTACCACAGAAAATACTCCAAAATTATCCAGAACATAGACAGTGGATACTTATCACGTTAGTATACACTCTGGGCTTCTCTATACAGCGCAATCCACCGAGCTCTTATGACCCGCTGTTAATGGATTCTGTATTAATTGTGTATCAACTGTAGATCTTCGGGACAGAATCTAAATCTTCTGCACCATCATTAAACACAGGCCGCTCCGCCGGTGTCCGCAAGTAATTCTGTTATAAAGGCAGCATGCCAATGAATTCCAAGATTTAGCAAGATTGGATTACCGAGTCGATTAAACATAATGAAGGAAGCATAATTCGACAGATTCAAACCTTTTTATGCAAACGCACATTTAAATCGAGAGTCAGACAAGCAAAAACTTGAAAATCGTTTCCTTTCATGAAACCAAAGGATTTATAGGTATAAAAGACTACATATAAAAAAAATGCAGCCATACTTGTTTCCGTGCTTTTCCCGACCAGCACTTTTCTTTACTTGTCCATTAAGAGCAATGGCGTCTTTGGGCGTCTGCGTTCCGATGCCTGTTGAACAATATCGATAACAACAGTCATTTGACGTGGTATCGAAAAGCCTCCAGTAAACCCTTTTTCCTCCCAAGCAATAATCATAACATTTATGTAACTCACCTGCCAACCTTTACCGTTATTCAACAAATCCCAGTCATAAAGTCCGTTCTCTGTCTGACTAAGGCGATTCAGCACCTTATCGAACAAGCTCCGTAGGTAACGATAGTCGGGATTTTGATCAAAATGTAGATTCCGTACGTATTGTAGATATGTCCCAAATTCCTCTATCGAAAACGCGTTCATCAGTGGAGCTGCTTTTGTCTCCTTTGTGATGCTTATTGATACCTGGAAACCCTTTGCAGAGCTCGTTCACTGGGATACTCAGCTTTTTCTCACCGATCTTCTCATACTTCTGCTTATTTGTTGCAGCTCTAAGACCCTGCCATGGTAGCGATCCGCGAAGAAAATATATAAGCACATGACCCAATGCCTCGACATCGTCGCGACGGGATTGTTCTAAAAATAATTAACACGTACGCTATTGAAATTGTGCACTTGCCTATTCCCAGGTGAGTATTTATGCTCATATACCTTGCTGTGCCTGACAAGCTTTTCCGTTGCTTGTACGGTATATGTTCCTTTGTTGTCGGATCTCTATACTGTTTCGCCATCCCATAATCGATCAAGAATATCGTTTTTGCGGCATCCGAAAGCCCAATCAGGAAGTTGTCAGGCTTTATGTCGCGGTAGATCAAATTCCGTTCGTGCACGCTTTCGATTCGGTCAATCTAATCCATGTCATATTAGGTCACATTGCAAATCTCGCTGTACCATTTGTTTCGCAATCATGGCAACCGTTTTCACAGAGAATGTCCTGCCGCACAAGTCAAACAGTTCTTCTAAGCTTGGCCCAAGCAAATCCATCACCAAAATGGTATGTGTTGTGTCATGGCCAAAGTAGTGGATAGCAGGCACGCCCGCTACAAATACCAGTTCAGTTGAGGCCTTATATAAGCAAAGAAATAGTATTACGTATGCCGGCGAGTATCTTATAGGTCACACATTCATCTCCCAACTGAGGCATATTCGTTGTTCTCGATTCAAACTTGATGGCAACGGATCTGTTATCCAAAAGATTGACGCCTATGGATCAAAGTCATAAATTTTCTCGTACTTTTGTAGCTAGGAATACCTTCATGCAATACACCAAAGCTTCCTTCACCTATTCTTTTTCCAACTCGGTAATGGACGCCTACTATGGAATCGGTTGCCATCATGGATGACTCTGAAGTCACGATCTCATTTGAAACAGGGTTTGTCATAATATTTCCAGAATGAAGAAAATCAGTAAAAAGGGTTTGTCAAAACGCAACCTAAGTCAATCGTCGATTGCCTTGAAAGGAGACTCAACCAGGCTCCAAATCAGGAAAGACGAGCCCTTTGACGGTTCTCACGGAATGCCTATCCGAATATACACGGTGTCTGCCATCTCTAAAATAAATACATAAAACACCCATCTAAAATGACTACAACATATTTAGGGAAATCTTCCAATCTTCCGGCGCCTGACGTTAACAGGAATTATGCGAAAGCATTATTACATTTGCTCATATTTAATGTTTGCGACTATACCATGATATAACTCTCTTGAACAAGCGAACGTCTATTTTTACGATAATCGACATTTGATATATCAAATAACGCAGCGATTGTCATTCATGCCGCTTTTACCTACTACTGCGTTGCTACGGCTACAGGAGCTCGCCGCGTAGGGAAGGACAGGCAGTGCGTGAATATCAATCGGAACACGATGTATAGAAGCATTATGATAACGATATATCCCTTGGTTATTGCTGTAATCTTGTAATCAGATCACAACACAGCTGTTGTCAAGGGTAGTTGTCACTTTAGGCTGTGCCTCAAATTGCTCATGCTATATGCAGCCCGCTGGACAGCTTCTCTGACGTTTCGTTAATAAGGGATCATCTCCCCTTCAAGTTCAATGTCTTTGTTTATGGCCCAGAAACTGAAGGTAGTCGGGGATGATCGTGAGACGATACTGGATTTTGAATACACATTTGCGTCATCTAAATACTACTTTGCGTTGGTACCAAACCCATCTTGCAGTGGCGATCCGAGAGCTTTTGCGCAGAGTATCAGCTACCTCTACTTCTGGATCAAAGGTGTATTGCGCTGGTCCATTGTAATAGGTTCCCCAGCGCACCAATCGGAACGCGTAAAGCGATCGTATTTAGAGGGACGCATGAATTCTTTTTTTTACCTTGGCTCTGTTCACTTTGCATCCCGGGTATGTACTTTTAATGCAATACGCATCCAGGATCACTCATGGATCATCATGTATTATTTACCCTGTACAACCTCTGTCCCGAACCGTCTCGGCTGTGGTGGTGTCTTTACCCATCACTTAAGTAAGCAAAATAAACGTTGTCGCGCTCAGTATCAATCATCTTGCACAATAGATCGCTGGACGTTGTATCGCTTCAAGTCCTCTGCAGCGCGTTACAATTGGTCACGCTTCGTGCCAATCTGCTCCCTTCTCCCACCCCCAATCACGGTGCGGGGTGCGGCCACCATTACCATCACGGTATTACCCTTCGGGGGTTAAGTAGAGTGACATCAAAGTATTATTCCATTTACTAACCATGAACAAATTTTTTATGCTCTCTATATGAATTTCGCGTCCATCGAGGGGCCGCGTTGATGTAAGTAGAGTATGAATTTGTTGCCAACCTATGTATCAACGAAAACACACACACTCGATTCTTTTTTTAGTGTAAAAGTAGCTCCTCATGGACGCAAAATTTATACAGATTAGCGCAAGAATTTGTTCGATAAACAGTATAGTGCAAGAAGTTCAAATGGGTCTAAAATTATCTCGTTTTCAGATCATCGTGACACGTTGCAGTTTTATACACAATCTCAATGATCTGCCCAATAAATATGCAAGGTTGCCTCCCATTCAATGGCCCAACTTTAGAAGAGCGTTAGCTGCAGCAACAACACGAGGAGGTATGTACTTTGCGCTGCGCTCGGATCTCTGCCATCTGGTGCCTTTGAGAACGAGATCCTCCGATGACATTGGGAACACATATCGAGCACATGTACAATACGCTTCGCATGAACTTAGCTCAAAGGGAAGGCTATGAGTGACACTCCTTTTTACGCACTACAAAAGATTATTTTTCAATGGTCAATGGACTCCAGTGAAATTTCTGCACAACTATACGGCAACGAAACTGTCGCGCAATTCTTTGCAAATCCGGGGAAGATTTTTAACTGCTACAAGATAGCCTTTCCCAGCCAACGCGTACCGCGCTAATACGTACTTTTCCACGGCAAGAAGAGGCAAACTGGTCTTATCCTCACCGAAATGTTTCTCAGCGATCCAACTGAACCATTTAACCAATTGGTACATATATGTATATACATGTCCAAAAGAACGCATAATTTGTCTATTACCATGTATCTGACACGACAAAGCATTGAACAAGAAATAAAATTAAGTTAAAAGCTCGAAGTCCGTTGGTACGATTCCGGGCTTTCTTTCTTCACGTTCTCCATGTTCTTCTGTCTCGTTCAGTACGACATCGGTATTCCATTTCTGGAAAATAGACTATTCTTGGAAAGAAACATGGCTACTATTCGGCATTTCTTACATATAAGCTTCCATAGAACGCGTTATTAGTTCTTGAACGTGTTTTTCTTTATTTATGTGTCTATTAAAACAATGGCTTTTCAATAAGCATCTGCGTCAACTAAATATTCTCATAGGTCCAAGCCAAGTAAATTTTGTGTTGGGAAACCACGAGCCCTTGTGCGGGAAACAGTTATATTTTACTTTAGTCCAAGGGATCGCTCATACTCGGATAACCTGACCTCGGTGTTGAGGTGATTCAGTGATGATCTCTCGGTATTCAGTCGGAAACAGCAAAAAATGTTCCAAGATCAGGAGGGGTTTCACTCAGAATAATCTGTAATCGAAAGGACACATGAACCTTCCCCAAGAACGCATTCCCAGTAAGGATGTCAACTTGTACACATACAGGGTCACATGTGTTCATTATAAAAATAAGAACTCCTCTCGAAGGGATGTAAACCACTGATTTTTTTCTGGGTTAAAGGAATACTTGGATATATTATTCGCATTAAAAAGACAAATATCAAACAAACGAAATGCTCGAGTATGGGAGAGCGATTCTTCGATTCGAGCGTCGATGCCATAAAACATGGATAATACTTTGTCTCAAGCACGCTGAGTAGAACTCTTGGCGCGGTGGTTGATCGATATAAAACGCAACAGGAGATACCAGGATACAAGAGAATCTCTTAAGACATTTCTGTTGCGAAGAGAAAGAAATTTTGGCCTTTACACAGGAACTCTTCATGCATCAATAGAAAATGTCACTTGGGACGGTCTTTAGAGATCTGCTGCCCTGATTTGGGATAGCCCAACATTCTCTGAGATATCCTTGTTCAGCTGTTGTAGATTGACTTCCGAGGTCACTATGATCCTCAAGAAGAGCAAAGCGCAATTGCTCGGCATTGTGCTCGGCATGCTCCTTTAAAATAATCTGGGTGAGTAGATCCGTGGGAACGGTCTTGGTGCCCATTTTCAACACCTTTCTCGTAGCAAATTTGGAGTGCTGATACGCGTTCCAGTATATCTATGTTGATAAAGCTATTCTACATACCTTAAAAGCGAACAGCGATCCCAACTGTTTGTGAACAAACTTTTCTGCTTTCTTCGGGCCAGTGGGGATGAACAGCTGGCTGCCATATTTTTGAGCAAAATACGTCCCCGGCGCAACGAGTGACAACGACTTCATCACGCCTCTTAGTCCTATAAAATCAAAGCTTAGCATATTCAGACATCCTAAATAACGTACCACAGAACTGTGCGGTGAGCACATGTTGTTTCGTAGCTGTTTCGTATTTCATGTTACAAATTTTAAACATATTGTTCAATATTCCCTTCGATTCACCCAGCACTTTGGCCGTGTCCCGCAGGATTTTCGGCTCTCCGGTACCCGACTTTTTGAACTCAATATTAGCTACATCATACACTCTGTTTTGCAGAGTCAATGTCAACCGTAGATCAACCTTATATCCTCCATTAATGGTGTCACCCCTTTGTAAAATATGAATGTCAGCTACACAGAGAAGTGCTTACCATTTCAAGTCAACCATGCTTCCTTCAAATAGTATCTCAAACATCTCACTATAGTATTTGATAATAATGTCCTGCTCGGACATACCACGCCATACGTCAAGGGATTTTCTGCGGTAGCTGTGGATGTTGTAGCTAATCAAGCCACGTTATAAAAGAAAAGCTCTTTATAAAAACATCTTACATGTGGGCCATGATCTTGAACATTTTCCGTTGTTTATCATTGGTCGCGTCAAGAGACAGACGTGTGCACTGTTTATACATAAGTTCACTATCGTTTAACTATTTTAAACATAGTTAGCAAACCATTTTTGGCGGGATTATATTGTTACCTCGAAGACAGCCTTCATCGCTTTGATAAAATATTCATTCAAATTCTGTGAATATGTAATAGCCGGATATTTTCCGTGAACGTGTGCTTGCAAAGTCCTGGACTGAATACCTAGTAAGGATGGCACGAATTTGCTCGACACGTCGTAAATCGAATTGAGCCCCATGCTAATGTGGCGCAAGGAGGTTATTTGACCAATAATAAATTCCGATGTCGCGTACCACATCAGTGCTCGCTCTTTGTTATTCATATTTTCGAGTCCTTTGTTGTATATTTCCAAGCTCTTGATTCTTAAGCATTTCATCAACGTATAGGAATGTCCAGGTATCGTTATGCCATCGCTATCATCGACATTCGAGACCTACGCAGACACGCAAATAAGCAGCTAGCACTATCCGTGTAGTTGCTATAATTGCCTGGTAGCGACATATGTTATCTAACAGTATGCGGAGATTAATAACGACTCTTACACAGGCTTTCGGCAACGTACCCTTTTCTTCAACTCTTGCTCTTTTTCTGGATGATTCAGCTCTCGCTTGATTCACAATTTCCAGATGTCTCTCAGCAATAAGGGCAACAGTCCCCTCGGCAGCTTTTCTAATAGTTGCAATTGGATTCTGTTCAGCCATAGTGAAAGATACGGTTGTGATCGTCCGCAAAAAGTTCCTGATATGCCGTCGTAGTTACGTCACAGACGGTACTGCGGCATAAATAATGGGTAGGTCTAGAACGAGAGAGATTGTCATATACACATCATACGCGCAACCATTACGCAGGGCTTGTAAAAAGGTGTCTGCTACATATGTTTAGACCCTACACTTTAGCAATATCAGGTATCTTGAGCTTCTGTGTAGAATGTGTTGTAGTTCATGGCTGTCTCTTTCCGTATGATGCATCTGGATCAGCAATATCAGGTATCTTGAGCTCCCACATGTTTCGGTTAAGGCGGTCATGATCTCTCACATTTTGGTCTTCCAAGTTGTTTATGGCGTACTCCAAGCGTTGATAATGAATTCTCTTTTACCGAATCAGCAACAGTTATTTGAACGATAAAGATAAGATTAGCATATATCCACTTTGTTTTTTTTTTGGAAACTTGCCTAGTTTCTAATTTCAATCTACTTTTTCGGTCAGTCTGCACTACAGAAAAAGTCCCGAGCTCTCCAACTGAAAAAAAAAAAAAAAAATTCACCCGTAACATAGCCGATGCCAGAATATCTATCTACACTCAGTACAATGTTATCGGTAACTTGACCTGATATAACATAAATTAGCCTCCATTTCTAAGAGCATTTGTTATCATTAACCTTCATATGTGTTCATTTATTCTTGGATTTTTGTTCATATGGGTAAAGAAAGAAAAAGAAAAATAGTGAAAATAAACTGTGGTTTGAAGTTCATAAGTACATACAGTCATACATAGTGGTAGAGACAAAGAAGAGAAAAAGATCATATGCGAACGAAAAATAACTAGCTACGATATAGATGTTCAACTCCAAGGGAAGGTTAAACGTGCTTACATGTGGTAGGCAAGGCTAACATTGCCGGATATCGTCGAGAGATTGATAACGCCATACGTAAAGCTCCCATAGTGTCCATAAACGTGCCTTTGTTCGTCAGAAGAATCGGTATATGAAACTCTGTCTTTTCTGACAACTACAACAGACGGAACGTGTAATGCGGATTTTAGCTCGAATTGACTGTCAAATTTTTCTGGCTAGAGATACAGGATATATATCAGATGATGACAAACAACAAGTAACCTTTTTTTCTTTTTTTTTGCTTACCAACTGGACGTTGATGTTTCCGGAAGAAACAGATGCGTTTACCTTCACTTCAGACCCGCTTGCAGCGATAACACGATCGATGACACAATCGATGTTTCCTTGAAGGGTACTGGCTTTGAAATGAGAATTCAATTGGTGTATCCGCCCAAGAATGTTGCCTTGTAGAGCAGACAGCGATACAGAGCCTGCGGTAACGTTCTAAATGAGGATCCAAATAGATGTAAACCTGAACGATTGTTATTTTGGTGTTGTTTACCTGTAGAATAATATGACCACGGGCAGTATTCAAAGATAAGGATGATGCAAACGTCAGATCTTTTCCAATACGGATATCATTATTAGTCATTCTGAGACTAAGACTATCAAGGGATGTCGCTGACGGCAATTGTATATCCACACTGAGATAGATACAGACTCTTCTATGTTTGCGGTCACGCTGTATAGATCATTTTATCAGTCTAAACGGCAAATGCTTGTCAAACTTACTGATATAACAAATTCAATAAGATCATCTTTCTCTATCTTGCTGATCTGGATCGCGTCTTGATCCGTGTATTCCGAAAGCTTAATATCAAACCGGACGGTAACACCGTTAACGGTACTGCTCTGTTTAACTTTCACATCGCCGCTCTTGCGCTTGTATTAGTAGCTTCTTCTTCTTTTGAGGTTGAAAATTTTATACGTACAGTGACTATAATATCCAGAAGACTATCTTGTTTTATGCGAAGATGTCTGTACACCAATGGAACTGTATATAGCACCCGTCCTTTCCAGGGGAATGAAGGTTCGCGGGCACATTGAAGTTCCTATAAAAAAAAGCCATGTATCCGTCAGCTTTCTTTTCTGTTTTTTTTTACGCGAGTTACCTTATTGCGATCTAGCAGCCTTTCTTCATCATTCCTGCTACTGTCGTTCAATAGAGATGATCCAATCAAAAATACTAGAAACACAATTGCAAGCGCAAGCACAATTCGAAAAACTTGGTAAATAGCCACGGAGTGACTAAAAGGCTCTTCTGTTGTATCCCGTGCGTTCTTATTTCGCTGTCTTGGGAGTCCCCTTGCATAATCCTCTTGTTGTCGTCTACGCATCAACACATTTTTGGAGGATAACATAACCGTAGAAATCAAAAAGGAGCGGAGAATAGGAAAAGAGACATGAGATCAAGGTAGCAGGACCATTTTCAATGGACAATGGTAAGACAAGAAAGACGTTAACCCCGCTGTTACCCGTCTTACCTTTATTTTTGTGTTGTTTTTCCTTCTTTGTTATAAAAGTGTTACACGTGTTTTCCTCCGAGTGGCAGATCAAGAGGTCCAAACGATGTAGTCACCACAAGTGCAAAGAATTGCTGGAACCTAGTTAAAGCTTAGTACGTATGCGTTTTACGATTTGATGCCTTCAGTTACAGTGTGGAATCTAAATGCTTTACATTTAAATGTCTGACGCAGTACTCCAATTGACGCCAAACGACTCAACAATTAATGGTGACTTTGCTGACACGTAAAAAAATAGTATATTGCCTGTAAATGGTTTCCTTGATCGTGATAAACAATGACATGTGTGAATAAGTATTGATCAATAAAGGCAACGATGCAGTTACACCCAGCAATAAACTCTGTGTACCGCCAAGCCAAAATCTCTGATGGTGTCATTTTAGGTTACTAGTTTCATACATATCGGCATGGTCATCATTCCTGAACCTCAAAATATACCAGGTTATTTGCGATGGAAATACGCTTATGAGGGTGTGGGGAAGTAATTCCGCTGTTACATTGAACATATCCTTCCTCGTATTTTTATCATTATTACTATGGCATTCAAGCTACAGATCGGTGCGCTGATAAGACAAACAAAGCCGATTAGAATATAGAAAACCAATGTAAAGTAAGGTAGGTCAGCTCGCAGCCAAGACCACTTAGTGTAACCAAAAGGCCACAAACGCTATCTCAGCTAGCTTAGAACGAAAGAGAAGAAAAATGGTCTGCTCCTTTCCCTTTTTTCGGAGAGACAGAGGTACTGTGATTCGGAGATGCTGCGAGGCTTGGCGAGAACAACTGAAACAAATCCATACGATACCAATACGTAAAACAAGAGCTAGATTACACAAACAACACATGATATAACCGGGATCAATAGCTTTTAGTTACTAGAACTATATCGAACAGATGGTGTTTGTATGAAAGGAGACAGTAATTTATTCATAGATCATATACAATACATAGGTACAATTAGAAAAGGAAAAAAAATGGACATAAGGTAAAGCGAAAAGAATCTTTAAACAGCTGGCGATGAAGGGTATAAGCGAGTGTATGTAGAAACACGTTGGGAAATTTAGAAAGTGATCATAGAATTTGAACTGATATTCCGAAGACAAGAGAGAAACGAAGGTGTAGTAAGTTCGCGTTGTTGCCAAAATTGTTGAAAAGAAATTGCTGCTTGCGAAAAGGGTTTGCTGATCCAATTTTGCTGTCATTTTCTGAAAATAACGATGTCAAATATCGCTTGTTACCACAGATGCTTTATCGGCCGAGAGTACGAAGTTGACATCGCTGTTGAATGATTTGGGCTGTAATGTAAGCACGTATTAGTATAACTGGTAAAAAAAAACTGCGCCAATTGTGCGTACCATATCTAGATTGATATCTTGAGCAATGGCACTAAAAGTTGTTTGCTTGGACGCGAGAGGGATTCTGTGAGAGGTCTCCAATTCAGAACGATGGTCATCAGCTTTTTCCTGCGAGTTCTCTTCCAACAGGTGTATATGTCCCCAAATATTTCCATGCTTTGTCGTCAGCTCAAACGCTCGGGAGCCTGCATCCTAGTACTTCAATTAGCAAAACTGAGGGAAAATCGCGGTGCTTCTTACATACTCCAATAACAATATTTCCTATCACAGTCTTTAGCTTGAGACTTTGTGAAAAGTCTAGGCTTTCTCCAACGACGATACTGTGACTCGTCACATCAATGCCAAGGCTGTCGAGCGGCGCTTCTGAGGGAATGCATATATAGACATTTAGGAAACCGCAAGGCCTTTGATTTACGACTTCATGCTACACAAAGGAGTTCATCAATAAACGTCTGGAAGGTATATTGGGTAAATATACCTGGATAAAGAAGTTCATAACGTCATTCGTCGTTGTCGTTTCAATCTTCAGTGTCTCGATATCAGCTTTGTCGTTTAGTTGCACATCAAATCGAACCACGGACTCCTGTATGTCCGGTCTGCTCGTGATGTATATGTTTCCGGACTAGTTTTCCGTTAACATCTGTTACTAGTTACTCCACACCCTGACAACTTACGCTGAAAAACGTATTTATATCACCCTTATGCTGCAAATGGATTGTTTTGTACACGGAAGGAACGGTATACAGAGATTTTCCTGACCAGCGCACTGTCGGCAGTTCGTTGCAGATAGAACTTTCGCCCTAACAATTGGTTAGACTTTTGCCTACACGAACATAAATAAATGTTACCGTATTGGTTTTAAATAGAAGGAGGTTCAATGAATAGCAGATGCCATATATGAGTAACAATACGAGTAAGCTGCATAATTGTCGAAGCATGTGGAACTCGCGTTCAATCATCGCGCTACGATGACGTTCATGTTGCATATGTTGTGCGCATTCATCCTGGCGGTCGACTTCCGGAGACTTCTCAGATAATGTCATCATAAAAGCAATAAAGCATAAGTAATAACAAGATCTCCCATTTGGATTGATCCGTGCAAATTTATTTGGACGGACTTTTATTCCCGGTCCATTGTACCCTAAAAAGAGTCGAACACGTGTAAAAAACTGCGGTTACACAGAGGAGGATCACCAGGTGTAGGCTTTCTTTATGATCCATGCTAAGGGCGGACAATTAATTGACAGTAGCACCGCCACGGAAGATAGCAGGCACCTGCTGTAATTCACCCATTCATGCTCTATCTAAAGATTCGCAATTGAAAGATTATTGTTATTATTATTATCATTGCTGTTGAGCAGCGATACATTCAATTGCTTCATCTCCAATGGAGCAATGGTAAACGTTGCCGATCCTAATAAAACCATCGGTCCCAGATTCCGGGGTTTTCCGGGTTTTTTTCCGATCTAAACTTAATCATATGCCGGACGCGAAGAATCCTCACGGTTGTACATGCAGATTCTAAACAAGGTAGTACATAATTGGACTATGCGGGGCAATCCATGATTTAGTGTAATCCCATGCCAAGAATATGAGGCGGCGCCAAAATTTACTGACTTTGATTACCAACGTTTGAATTCTCATGTTTGGTACACTTTTGCATTGCCAAGGATGGCCATGACTGCATTTGTACAACAGACAAAAACGACTTCGCATCAAAAATCTACTGGAATCTAAACCAATCTCCTGATACGGCCTGATCTATTGAAATGTACAGTCATATGATGAGAATAGGTGTGTATGGATTATAACGTTTTACTCAGAAACTGGCGCAACGGCAGATAGGCCATCCAAGACTGTGACAAAATTCTTGTTCCGACACAAGGCTTTGCGTTACACTACACGTGTGCCATTGGCATATACATAATACCAAGGAAAAAGGCCAAGCGAACAATCTGAAAAAGGTGCTTATGGATCAACTGATCTCTAAATGGGATGATTGTTGAATGGTTATATACTACTTATTTCATCTCGTGAGAAAAAGAATCCTGAGATATACAGAAGAGCGCGATCGTAAGTATTACGTTGTATGGTTAACTGACGGCAACGTCAAACAGGAGTAAGAAGACCGTCTCGCAAGGGACACAGTTGCGTAATTATATCTTCTTTGAATCAATCGTATTTATTATATACTTCATAAGGTTACTGCGGTCTGATAAAGAAGCCAGTTACCCGGTTGAACGTGATCGTACGTAGCAGTTCATATATAGACTAACAAACGTAATCAACCAAGTAATTCACCATAGCAGTTTTGTATTAGCTATACCCTGAGAGTAACCAAGTATATTTTATACAGCTGAAGATCGGCTGCTCCTGTTTAGACAGGTATCAGGATGCGAAAGAATAGGGGACGACGCAGTTGTAGACCCTGCAATATCATCTTCCTACTACGTGTTATGTATGATAGTTAAGTGGACGGGAAATTTCAAACGCGAGCATATCCAGTCTATTTTAGAGGAATGACAACGTTGTCTATTAAAGGAATGATTCCTTATATAAAAGTTACCCGCGGGATAGATGCACCGTTTTCCACGATGCGTTTCCAATTTTTCATCGTTCTACTGCTGGGAACAGCTGGGCTCGCAGCCAAAAGGCGATTTGAACTTAACATCTCTTCAGCTAAATTCAATCCAGACTGTTATACTGAAGGGTATGACACGTTACTAGTTAACGGCCAATTTCCAGCACCAGCCATGCGTGTCTCCAGAAACGATGATGTAGAAGTGGTCGTCCACAATGCATTGGATAGCCGACCCACTGCAATTCATTTTCATGGTATTCGGCAATACGGCACTGTCGATTCAGATGGTGTACCAGACGTGACGCAAGCGAATATTGCACCCGGAGAGACGTACACCTATCAATTTCGCGTGATGTACCAGAGTGGCACTTATTTCTATCATGCTCATACTGGACTGCAAGATGATACCGTACAGGGTGCATTCATTGTGCATGAGGACGATCAGTCTGTTCCAGGAACCCCTGGCCAATTGATCGATGGTCCATATGTCTATGACGATGAACTTACACTGCAGTTGAGTGAGTGGTGGCATGAAGATATACAAGCACGAGAAGATTATTATATGGGACCCAATTTTGTCTTTGATCGCGGCGCTGATAGCGTTCTCATCAATGGACGAACCGTGTATAATCAGTCCTTGGTTGAAGAAGGAAAATGTCCCGGATACAGTGTACTGAATGTAGAAGCGAACAAATTGTATCGCTTGCGCATAATCGCAGGAAATACATTCCGTACGCTAGGCCTTGCAATTAAGGATCATCCTTTGACAATTATCGAGGTTGATGGAGAGTTAACAAAGCCTTACGAGACTTCATACCTGGAAGTTACCCCTGGACAACGATTCTCGGTATTATTGAAGACGCACGACAAACTTCCTGGATCACTTTTCACAATTGCAACAAGCTATCGTTGGCGACGTCGCGGGGGAGGTTACACTGAGAATGGATTTGCTTATTTAAAGTACAACGATCCAGCCCCCATAGAAGGGCTTGCAGCTGCAGTCGCGCTGATGAGACCAATGTCATACGTAGCTGATATCGCGAAAATGGAAGATGTAATCCAAGAGTACGAGGAAGCAAAGGACGAAGCTGCCCCACAGATTGCTAGAAATCGTGGCGGTAACCGGGTTACTCTAGCTGAATCTCAAACAGCGCATTTTCCACCTTTTCCAAAAAACGATACGCGGGACTGGATATGGCCGGAGTTGGCACCGCTTCGTGAGCGTGACCCCATGGTCGATATTCCCCCATCAAGAGTCATAAAGCTGCGCGCATTTACCGTGAACGATCCAGTTGTCCACACAAGGTACTGGATAAATGGTCGTCCACCTGCAGTCCGGCACCACCCAACTCTCCATGAGTACTTCTCAGGAAAGCAGTCTAACAGAGCAATGGAACCAGATGGATATAATAAGCACTTGGAGACATTTCCAGTTTATTTCAACGAAACACTCGATATTGTTCTTCAAAATGCTATGGTTGGTCCAAATTGTTTGATACACCCGTGGCATACACATGGACATGCCCATTACTTGATCGCCTCGGGAGATGGCGAGTATGATGAGAAGCTGCATGGACATATTCGTAACTTCCCGGAGCCGTTGTATAAAGATATCTCTACCGTGTATCCAACCAAAGTCGCGGACTCAACAAGTGGATGTGGATGGACTAAGATTAGAATCATCGCTGACAACCCTGGGTTCTGGGCAATTCATTGTCATATCACGGCACACATGCTGCAAGGAAAAATGGCTATTCTAGAGGAGGCTCCTGAACTAATTGAACATTTCCGATTATACAAGTAAAGCAAAAGTTTCAAACCGTTTAAAAATCGAAAATCAAGAGTCGCCACAGGACGTCGTTTTTCTTTTCGTTCTTCATCAGCCTATGTATTGTATTATGCACTTGACTAAAGGAAAAAGACCTAATATTGTTGTTCTCCATCAAACTGATATAAAATCAAAAGATATCGCAAGGAAATTTCCGGTGCATTTAAGAAATGCTTTTTTTATGGCTTACATAGCAGGAACATACAAGTATTTGCACCAACCTCCTAAGCCGGTCAAGATTGATCAACAGCGTTCCGAAGATGATCAGAATATCTCAGTGACAAGAACAGTAAATGTTTACAAGTGAGCCTTTTTCACCATGGATCATTTTGGGAATCAATTGCCAGACAACTATGCCTGGTATGCTAAGTCCAAGCCAAGTAAATATTCATACTATAAAATTATTTGTATATGTTAAATGTCGTGCATTGCCTTCTACTATTGACACAAAGCAATTTTTTTTGATAAGCTACCGCATTGTTAATTCTGCCGTCATTCTAAAGAATTTGTCCATCCTAGCTCCTTCGTCGTTTGCTTTCTTGCTCGTCATCGGAAGATGAAGATGAAGACGAGGATCCATTCTCATCATTTTGGTTATTTTCATCATTTAGCAAAGTTTGTAGCATGAGACGTCTTCGTCGTTTTGCTGCCTGATTGGTATCCACCATATTCCTTAAGAGATTACCCTGTAATCCGAGGTTATGAGGTCCGATAATCGAGTGATGTACGTGTTCAATAGACTTGAAGTACTTGACGGTCTAATTCGGCAATATTAACTTCCTGTCAAACTGCGTGCTGCAGTTACCTTGACGTGCAGTTCCAACGTTGCATCTTCGTCACATACAATAAGCCCTTTAGGATGCATTTGAATGGCTGACACAGTCCACATATGATTGACTCCTTCTTCGATGCACTTTGCTAGCGCCAGACTCTTGTGTGCTCCCGTGATAACGAGGACAACTTCCCGTGCATCCATAACCGTTCTGTTAATCGTATGAACCATGCCCTCTTTTTGTCCCACTTTTCACGTAAATTCGCTATCTGCCTACTTACGCTACACCGACTGTTAACGCTAGCTTCGGAACCCGAGACACGTCACCACCAAAGAATCTGGCATTGGCAATGATTGTTTCATATGCTAGCGTTTTGACCCGTGTACGAGAAGTCAACGAAGATCCCGGTTCGTTGAACGCAATATGACCGTCTGGCCCGATCCCTTCCAACGTCGTCAGTGTTACAGATAAAAGAAGAATAGATAGCAAAAGGATAGGCTACCTCCAAGAAACAGCTCAATGCCACCCCGTTTGGCGATTTCTGCTTCGAATTTACTACATTCTTCATCCAGATCCTCGGCGTTTCCATCCAAAATGTGTACATTTTCTTTTTTTATATTGACATGTTTAAATAAGTGATTCCACATGAATGTATGGTACGATTGCGGATGATCCCTTGGTATATAGTTAATTGGAAGAATCACACGAACATTGCAGCACTCTCTGTTACCTTGGTAACCCGACGTATTCATCCATAGTAAACGTCACCACGTGCTCAAAACTCACTTCGCCAGCTGCATAGAAATCCACAAGTTTTTGATAGACGCCCATGGGAGACGATCCAGTGGGTAACCCAAGGACGAACGGTCTCTCCTTCGTAGGTTTGAATTGATTGATGCGCTCCTTTACATAATATGCTAGTGATCATTGTAAGCAATCACATCTAGATGCATTATATGCATACCAGAATAGGACGAGACTTCATCATAGTCTTGACGCACAATCAATCGCATGATCGAAAATTAAATATTTGAAAGTCGGAAAGAAAATGGGAATCAAAAAGCGCAGGACCCTGAATCTGATGCTATACCGTTGCGCTGCCCCAAATCATTTTGCGCCAATAGGAAGCCGAGATTGCACTACTCATCTAAGTATGACTAGAACTATTCAAACCTTTTACCTTCAATATGTACATTTCCTTTTCCTTTGTGAATCCGAAAGGCTCAGCCATACACTATAACCTATCGTATGCAGAGGCTCGAAGGCACCTAATATTGCCAAATGGTAGGTTTTAGGTATACCCTTCCAAATACGATCGTTGCACGTAGATATTCACGAGGTACTCTACCAATCGCGGGCAACAAAATCGTCATCGAAGTCTGAATTCGACTTGTAGTTTGTACATAGGCATCTTGACGGGCACTGAGGCCCAGTCCACTTTCTTGTAGGCTTGATTTCGGACCAGTAATGTGGCTTGTCCTGCGCCTTTGAAGCTTGCGATTTGCCGTACGGAAGTAACCCAACACCTATCGGACATGAACAGAGTAAGAAAGCAAGTCGAATGAGTCAATTACAAAAAGAACAGGACTAAGAGTGAGCCGAGAAAAAAAAATTCGGTGTTGTCTTTTATGCAGCAAAACGCGAACGTAGGAGTACATTTAGGTTCGCTTCGTTATGCAAAGCTTTGACCTGCATAGGCATACGAGGGATAACGTAATCATTACCTCTTTTTTGGCTCCGGGCCATATGTTGCTCGGAAATATGGTAGCCAAGTGTTTGCCATCACTGACACGAATAAAGCAGAAAATCAGGCCTCTTAGGGACCATGGGCATCCGACCCCGGAACTCCTACAGACCCATATGTTACACGCAGCGGATTACCTTAAACCTACCCTAGACTCTAGTTCCACTAAGGTGCTCTATGCTAACGGCTGGCTAGAACGTTTGTTGCAATACATAATACGTAATGATACGTGGATAAAGCTATAGCTCATAAGGAAATTGCGCTCTACATAGACTAACGGTAGTCCATAGCGGTGTAATATCTATGGCCGGCAGGGATTCCGGGGATGGATAATCGTGATCCTTGTGATCGCTTATGAAGGACGAGGCGTAAAATTGCAAACAAGAGCTATTCTCGCAAATATATTTAGGTAATTCACTTTAAAATGTCATACCGAGTAGAACGGTTAACGCCTGCGCTCTACTCTCTCGAAGGATAGTAGCGATCTGGGCAACCAATCTACATCTGCTACCAGCAGGGGTGACTTAGATTTGATACAGGCACGACTCCTTACGTGCCCGTATCATTCCCGAATAGAAATTCTGCTACTCCGAATAGTTTTTCTCGATCGTCTTGCCATTCATGTCAGGAGGTAAAACCACTTCCACAATTAGATCGCCCATCCGTGAGTTAGTCTAACACATTCAGATGCGTGATAAGATACTTGGCAACAAGAACGAGCCCAGCTACGCGCCAAACTCGCTCAGGCCGGCAATCACTTGAAAACGCTGACCCAAGAAAATGCGGCTTTGAAGAAGCAGCTAGCTAATGAGGCAAAGGAACGAACGACACTACAAGAAAGCTGGAAGGTCGAACTGGAATACGCCAATAACGCCAAGACACAATTAACCGCATTGCTGCAAGAGTACCTGAATGAGCCACCTACAGTTGATATTTCTACTGAGGCCCAGCTAGACGATTATACCGAAAATGTAAAAAAGCGTTTACAGAAAGAGAAAGAGCAAGGTAGCAAACCATGAGGATTACTATCTGAAAGGGTAACTTATTGTTGAAGACCAATCCGAAACCATCGCATCATTGAGAATGCAAATTGAAGAGCTGAAAATGCAAGGTATGCGAACAACAAAGGAACTAAAGCCTGCAGTCTCATAGGCTACCGATATTTTTATAGATCGTGAATCATCGGATGCACCTCTAAATAGTTACAATTATGAGGCAGTAGAAAAAAGTTTGCAAAGTGTTATGACCGATGCAGAAAACGGCGTCATTGATAGCACGCTTCCGCCTGGTTTGCTACGAGTCCTAGAAAGTTTACGTGGTCAACTACAGCAAGCAGAAACTGATATAAAACAAGCCGAAGCACGTAGCGGAACAACGGCAAATGGTATCTAAAGAATAACTGGATTTTTCTGTCAAATCGGCTTATTTACGTGTTTTCTTAGAACTAAAACGCCAAATCACCCAATTACAACTTACGCTCAATGAAACTATGGAGAAAAACGAGAAGCTGATCAGCGAGAAGGACGATTTAGAAAATCAGCTCCAGGAAAATGACGCGAAGTTGGAACGCACAAGGGAAGAAAGTGAAGCAAAAGTTACCGCTTTGAAGCAGGAGCATCAATCATTGTTGGACAAGCTTGCTCATATTAAGAATACCCTGGCTCCACGCTTAGAAGCAGACAAACAATTGCGTCAGAAGAATACGGAACTGTTAGCCGAATTGGAAACTGCTCAACAGGAAATAGAACGGCTACGGACAGACATGCTTATGCGGGATGAGGAAGCAGGGCAAATGGTGGCACAGAAAGAACGTGATAATTCTCAGTTACAGATGCGTCTGGAAAAAGTGCAACGAGAACGCGAAGAGTTTGAAATGATGGCGATGCAAATGGAAGCAAGACGAAGCCAATTAGAAGAGCAGGCAGAAAGTACACAGTCCGAGTTAGAAAAACTGAGGGAACTTCTGAAGGAAGAGCAAGAAGAAAAAGAATCAGAGCGCGCAAGTCTTGCAAATTTGCAAACAGTATTGGAGGAATTTCAAGCGAGTAAGCTTAATCTAAACCAGCGCAGTTTTGGTGACATCGTATTGGTATATTAGCGAAAGACTCCGAGATCCGCGCGGCTGTCGAGCACATTGAACGGCAGTTAGATATTGCTAAAAAGTCTTGGGCAGAGTATCAAGAACGAGCTCGCGTAGCAGAGGTAGGATGAAACGAAGAATCAACAGTTATTGATTATCAAATTCACTGTTTTGTATTTTCTCCTGTAAGTCATCCTTAGAGCAATACCAACGGGATGTGGCAAAGACGCAACAATACGAAAGGGAAATAAAGGAGAAAAATCTACTGATTGGAAAACTGCGTCATGAAGGTAAGATAGGTGTCTCGATAACGTGTCTAAATTTGCGATAATAGCTATTATTTTGAATGAGCACCTTGTAGAAGCTATGCGACGACTAAAAGAAGAGTCCAGTGAGAACAATGTGGACAGGTAGAAAGTTCGGGTAGCATGTAATGGCTGCTTACCTGTCGTCGTAGGCAGTTGATCACCAACCTGCTAGTGGGATTCTTCCTTGCGCCAAGGGGTGAACGCAAGAGATACGATATCCTCACGATTATTTCAAACGTCTTGCAATTATCAGACGAACAAAAGGAACAGATTGGGCTTATACGAAGTAGCAATAAGTCTAGTCAGCGGTCATCACCAAGTACTCCAGGATGGCAGAGTCCACAGCAAGAAGAAGAGCCGAAAGAAGTAAGTGCTGGTATCACAAAAGAAACGGAGACTAATAAGTTGAAAATAGTCTTTTACAGACGCATGGATATCGTTCCTGCTTAAGGAATCAAGTGCTCACAGGTCACCCATAGCACCAGCAGAATCACCCCATGAATATTCTCGTGAAATGTAATAGTAATGGGATAGTAGATCTTTGTATGTAACATACTAGAGGCATTTGTTAACGACAACACAATAAATGGTCCGATACTTTAGGGGTTCGTTTCGGGTCGGGTAACACTGTTAGATCGCCTGGTAGCAGCAATAGGTTGATTCAAATGCAAGCCAGGTTCGCAGTAACTACCCGCTGCAGTGAATGGCTGAAAGATTACTGAAATAGTCAGTTTCCGGTTCTTTGTATAGTCGACATTCATTGCCACGAAGATCCCTTGCGTTCGTGATATGGGAATCACTTAAATCGTTACGCTTTTCCGTGGTCGGAATGCATTAACGGCAGAAAAATTTCCGCTTAAGCCCCGCATTGCTTGCATAATAAACTCAGGTATCACCGTTGCTTATCAGCGAAAGGTACTTAGCAGCATCTATTTTTATTGTAGGTACTGATTTTCTAGAGGCCCGTTACTAAATGCTGACTGTCGTCGAACTGTATCAAATGCTCGTGTCAATGAGTGCTCAAACGATGTATGAGCTTCGCCTATTGAATGGAGGCTACTAAACCTATTCTGAACACAACCTGGTCATATACGTTTATATTTATGTACAACTACTCTCTCATGTTCACAAAAAATTCATCGCCCTTAATTGTCAATATGGCGAAAAACAATGCAAGCGTCCGCCATCAATTCCCAAATTATGTGTGACTGTCAGCTTGTCCGTCCAGTTTTCTGAAGTCGACCGTTTGAGCGTCTCGAATGTTTAATTGACTTGCAACCATGAGTCTTCAACCAGTTGATGAAGATGAAGTCGATGAATTTTTGTACGGTCCATCGAATCCAGATGAGCAACTGCGAGACAATGTTAGCAATTACGAGACACAAGCAAATAATAGCGAGTCAAAGGGTAATAGATTCGATCAGTCAACCTTTTTGTTTCTCTGACCGCGATTATCCATATAGATGTAGCTCAAGAAGAGGACGAAGAACTTTATCAATTGTACCGTGGAAGCGCTGCTAACGAGTGAGTGCGTATCTAATGGAAAGTTGGAGCTGACATAAATGTATAGAATGCAGGAAATCGTAAAGTAAATGTTGAACGATTGTCCAGTAGCTGGGAGGTTAAACGCTGATGAAAAAAAAATAGGCAGGATCAAGAAGACTCCCAATCTAAGCTTGCTGAAAATGTCGATGAGAATACGGAGAAACAGAAACAGCAAGAAGACGATGAGCAAGAGGACAGCGACGATGTATAAACGCGCACCTGAATGTCTTTTGATTAACTTAGCATTTGTTCTAGGATCTGGAGATTATTTTGGAAGCAGACGAATCAGAGATACCTGCAGAATCATCAAGGTAAATAAGTTTAGAATCTAACAACGTACTCGTATTGAGATGGTATTCAAGTCAAGGGCCAGCAGCTGCAACGGATGGAAAAGCAACCAGTACTAATTCTCTCGTCAATATCAAGCCTGGACAACAAACGAAAAGCTCGTCAGCCCCACAACCTCAAACATTAAGTGTATCTGCTCCAACCGCTGCAGGCGGAATCATGCTAGACGCTGTGGGCGAACTGAACGGTCAACCGATCACTGACGTCGATTTGGACTCTGTCGAGGACAAGCCATGGAGGAAACCGGGAGCAGATATTACAGACTATTTTAATTACGGATTTAACGAAGTTACATGGCGTGCCTACTGTGCAAAACAAAAGCTTCTACGGGAAAACAAAAAGGTAAGAGGAGCGGTATCAGTTCTTTTATGCTTAGTTATTGTTACATAGATGATGGGTGATATGGATATGGGTGACTTTATGTCAATGGGCATGATGATGCCATCTGGAATGATGGATGTACCAATGGGTATGGGAGGAATGCCAAATCCAATGATGGGAATGCCTATGGGAATGCCACCAGCACCGCCGGTTGGTATGGGTTCATCTACGTCAAGCGGTAATTCGATGAACATGTTCCCGCCAGATATGCCGGGAGGTCCGATGGGAATGCCTTTCTTCAATCCAAACATGCCGCCACCACCTGGCGGAGGTCCTTCCGCCATGGGATTTGATAACGATTTCCGTGGCAATGGAAGGCCACAAAAGAGGATGCGACCGAGCGGGAGCCCAAGGGCCGAATGGTAGTACCCGTTGTATGATCATCAATTTCCTTTTTTATCATATGTCTTCCCTCCTTTGTTCCTACTATACTTTCTCTCGCAATGCAGGATTTTGCATGTAAATTTGCGTTGGTTCTAGATTTTGAGCAACGTGTTCTTGCCAACCCAGGTTGATCCCACAAACTCTGCAACCTGGCATACATGAAACAAAGTTGTTTTGTACGATCCTGTACAGAATATAGATTCAATGTTCATCAATGTTGATCGACTATAACGTATCTATAAGTCACATCAATGTACGGGTTTCAGGAGACGGAACATTACCTACAATATCTTTCTAAATTGATGGACACATTGGATAAAAACAATATGAAGGGCCATTACATTGTAATGAACAGCGTACCAATACATACGCCTGTCGTCGTTGCGAAATTTGGTCGAAGAAAAAGGCTACAAGTGCTTATAGTTGCCTCCGTATTCACCATTCCTAAATCCCATTGAAGAATTCTGGTGAAAGGTTAAAGCTGGAGTTCGACGAACACCTTTGAGAGCTGACGATAATTTGACAGATCGAATTCATGAATCTGTAATGCGAATCAAAAAATCCTATTGTGAAGGTTGGATAAAACGATCATTGAGCTTCTTTGACCGGTGAAGAAAAGCGCAAGAAATTAATGATCGCCGAATTGGGTGATTCGCATCCTGTGGTCACCTTTGATATGAACAATAAGGAACACGATACGCTTACTCATTCCACTGTCATTTCTGATCTCCTGTCTTCACAATCCAAAAACCATTCAATGATCAAGGCAATCGCACCAGCAAAGCGTAGCTATTCTGAAACGCTCGACAAAAATGACCAGTAGCCATCGGCTCTGTTCCACACGATCGCTGCCAGTTCATTTGACATGCATCTCGGCAGAAGATTACACGGAAATGAATGACGATATCGCTACTATTTTGAACATTGATTGGACACGGCGCCGATGGATGCCTGTAATCTGTACTCGTGCAATGGAACGTCTCGTTCTCGTCAAATCTCTTGGTGAACTGCGCAGAAGTATACAGCCGGTACCCAACCTTGGATGCCCACTATGAACGCACAAAGATTAAGCGCAATCAAGCCTTTACCAGCACTTTACCTCATCCCACCGCAAGATACGCCAACGTGGAACTTTTCATTGTAAAAGAAGACAACAGCATCAAACTTGAACTCGTCACGAAAACCATGAATTCCTCGTCACATCATCCATCAGGATCGACAGGGATCTACCACCAGCCATTGGTCCATCCAGCTCAAATGGGCTTGATGTCACAGAGGACACGCAAATCTATATCCGACGGTGGTTTGTCGACTGGTATGGTGATTTGCGGCAAGTGGAGTTCAACAATTTGTCCCTCGGCGAGTTATGCCCGTTCAACGAGCTTGCACAATTGCGGCAGATTAGATCCAAGTTCCACAAGATCACCACTTATCTTCTTTCACGGTCTTCTTCACCGTTAACAAACGATCTATGTACGCGCCCACTGACGATCTGGACACTTGCAGACCATGACACTGGCATATCCAAGGTGAGGTGTCGATTAATTGGTGTCGAGAATCAAGCGGTGGAGTACATGAGACTCGGTTAGGGATGCTTCTATTCTGTGCAAGAACAGGGGACTGAATTATAATTTGTTAACCGAACTGACGGAATGATGCTGACTGTACGTTGTAGCTGAGTGTACATTGTAGTGGTAAATGTATGATGCAATATCAGTTTGGGAAAAAGGTGAAAACACAACTCTTTGACCTTCATTTGGTTCGTGCTTACCAAAAGAACTGCAAGGAAAATGGCAAGATCTGGAAAACCATAGAAAATATCCTAAGTTTACTCTCTGATAACATTCCGACCATCGATGTTATTGATAATGAACATTTAAACCGATATTTGACATCCCTGGCCAACGAGATTTCGCCTTCTCTTATATCAGCAAATGAAGAAGTTGCACATGCAGTTTACCATATATTTCATAAATGAATAGGGGAATCGCTACGGACACTCAGCTCATAGGCACTCATCTTACGGACGCTAGCTTCAGAGATACCCACGACTCGGCTTTTATTCGAACACATTTCTACTGACATCAAAATTCGGTCGAAAACGCGTTACATGAGTGTCCCTAAGCGGAGATTCTGAGTGTCCGTAGTAATACCCAAAGGACAAAGGTCAACAGAAGACATCTTTGACGACATCACTCAGTTGGCGAAAGAAACCCGCGAGAATGGGCTGCACAAGGAGGGGTAAACTTGCGGATGATCCGAAACATGTATGTATGAGCTGATATGGAGTAGATACAGTTATTTACACGGTTTTATCTTCAGGATGAACATGCACCCATCTGCAAGTTTGGCCGACGATATCCCAGAGATGGATCTCATTCCTTCATTCTTAAAACGCATCCTCCATCCTATTTTCTCTTCATCAATGTCCGGCTTCGACGGTAAGGAAACAGCTTAGAAAAGTAGCCATTCTAATGGTCTGTAGGCCAAATACCAAGCTGAATAGCGGCTGTAGTAGGTCTACATCATTAGAGATTTGAACGCCGCTGATATCTTGGAGGTCTTGATTTTTAATGACGATCGTTCAGGGCATAAGACAAAAAGCCTTTTAAGAAAAGACCAACAGCCAATAACAAACACAGCACCTCAATCGCCGATCAATTAACATAAAGATGCTGTTTTATCGTGTAGTTGTAAAAATCAAATAAAGAAACGTTGTTGCCCCTTGGTCTGTCAAAGGCGGCAGGTCATTAGGTGACCCCGTATTTGAAAGAGTCGACTGCCAAAAATAGGAACGCAACAACTCCGTCCGTTCTCTTGTCTTTCAACATCGCGACATTAGTGTTCTCATTTCTTGGCATCACGACAGATCTGTTCACATCTTTAACAACCCGACCTCTTTCACACTCAAGTTGCAACAGCTTTGTTCGCATCACACTACATTGCTACACTTCTCTCCTCCTTCTCAATGTTGACTACCTTTTTGATCGCTTTTCAATAGAATAACTCCCCCATCTCCGATTTAGCTAGAACAGACAGAAACATATAAATACACTGGGTGATGGAGGCGTTCAACTAGCTCTTTTTGTGGAAGTGTCAGCTTCATGCCTCACGGCTAAGATATTGCGCGTAGCTGTGAATAAGTCTCTCTGCTCACTCAGTGGATACATCCAACCATTGTCGGAAGGAGGCTCAATATCAACATAGTCATCATTGTCCATGGCAAAAAAATTGCTTGGATGATGTCCTATCTGTCACTATAATATGAATGTCCTTGTTTTCGTTGGGTGAGTCTACTCCTTTCCCAATCAGTTGCAGCATTCGGGCCATAACTTTCTTCCATATATATGACATTGCCTTTAATACATTATCTACTGCTTCGGTGGAGGGGATTCAATCTCTACATTCCCCCCCAAGACGAGCAAGTATTGACTCTCATAAGAAACGACCTCTGATCTGATGGCCAATGATACTTACTTGCTGTTACACCATGTTCACTTTGTATGTCCGCTTAAACGATATTCTCGATATAGTGATCAAGTTCCTTTCTACCGACGGTATCGTTACATCGAGCGACCACTGTTGTCTTTTCCTTTTCTTTTTCTTTTCTTTTTCTTTTCTTTTCTTTTCTTTTCTTTTTTTTCGACTTCCCCCTTCCAATTTTTTTATACATTATTATACATGTCCTTCATGGTCAAACGACGAAGATTTTGTTTACTATACATCTTTATCTTGATGGTCTTCTCAACATTATTGATATTTTATCATGAACCTGGTATCGTAACTGATATTGGCTATTACACTCGACCTATTTGGGACAAGGACTTGCAAAGTTTTCATCCTCAACGACATTATTATGCTGACAGGGTACCCCTGAAGAATCTGTGCGAATTGAATGGCTGGACGTTTGACAACAATACTGCTCAGCAACCGCGACCCAAGGTATACGATGCAGTTATCTTCAGCGTTGAAGTGGATCTGTTAGAGATACGAATTGCTGAACTCTGGGATGTAGTGGATACATTTATCATCTTGGAATCCAACTCGACTTTTACAGGCTCCTCTAAACCGTTGGTGTTTTTGGAAAACCGTGATCGCTTTGCGTTTGCCAAGGACAAGATTTATCACAAAGTCATCTATCAGTCGGGGGCGATACCTGACGGCGAAACACCATTTTTCAATGAAAATGCTATGCGCCATGAAATGAATCAAGTCTTCAGGGAGATTGGTGTGGCTCAGGATGACTGGGTGATTATGGCAGACGTGGACGAAATCATACGTGCGAAAACTGTGGAACTGATCACTCGATGTCAAAACGTACCAAGAGCACTTCACCTTCAATTACGCAACTTCTTGTATTCCTTTGAATTCTTTTTGGACTATGGATCTTGGCGCGCACATATTGAACGGTATGATCCTCATTCTACAAGGTATGGCCACGGTGAAGTCACCGAGACAATGTTGGCGGATGCAGGTAAGAATATATATATATAGCGCTCCTTCATTGCTCACGAACAAATTTTTATTATGATGATTAATATGTAGGTTGGCATTGCTCTTTCTGCTTCAGGTTCCTCAAGGATTTTCAATTCAAAATGCAAAGCTATTCTCATGCCGATCGTGTCCGGAAACCCTCTCTTTTGGAACTCGACAATATTCAAAAAGTGGTCTGTGAAGGCACTGATATTTTTGGCTATCCCCCAGAAGCATATACTTATAAGGACTTGTGGAACAAGATGGGCAATCCACCAAAACAATTGACAGGCGGTGGTCTTCCCAATTACGTTCTGGCCAATGCTGAAAAATTTAGACATTTATTACCAGGTGGTTGTATTCGTGAAAGTTGATGAAGGAAATAAAAGGAGTGTAACCAGGCATCCTTATGTGCATATTTGCGCTTGTGTAATGATGTATGCGATCTCAGGTGAACCACTTCAAGTAAACACCAGATGAATAGTATGGATCTGTGCGTGCGGTTGTGATTTGGGTATATATCTTCACTGTGGATTTTTAATTAGATCTGATGGGTTTTGTCAAACTTCTCTTTTTGCGAATTTCCATGCGTTTCGGCCCTTTCTTTCAAAGCAGTAGGTTAATACGATTTCTGACACGTGTTTTATACGTTTCATCGGTTGTTCTTCCGGCATCCTTAATCTTCTTGCGGATGATCTGTATGCTTGATTGTGCCCATTTTTTCAGCCAAACCATTGGTTCTTGGTTTCTCATAATGTCATTCTTGAATTCGGTCGCATTGTCAGATTGTACAATCTTAGGTACGCCGAAATCACAAAAGATGCTTACGAACGTTTTTTCCCCACGTACCAGCTTGCTTGTTTGGTAACACTCGCAAGATGCAGACTTGCGTACATACATCCACCAGTACAGAGATGCAATTATTACCTGGTGTCGATGTTTTGTTGGAGTTAGGAAGATCAATAGCCCAGTGAGTCACCTTGTATGTAAGCATAAATCGATCGTTAGAGGATGATGTCCTTTTCTGCCAATATTAAACTTTTGACACTCTGGACACGATTTTACGTATTCTATTGCATCTTGGAATATGTTGTTTCAGTGGAGATCGTCATCGTGGATATGGCGAACAATGCGCTCGGCTCCTTCGTGACCCCC
Organism: Saksenaea vasiformis B4078; assembly: GCA_000697055.1. NCBI lineage: Eukaryota > Fungi > Mucoromycota > Mucoromycetes > Mucorales > Saksenaeaceae > Saksenaea > Saksenaea vasiformis. The sequence continues at coordinate 2,843 of JNDT01002386.1, read as the reverse complement.
AAGCTGAGGCGCTTTTTCGAGGAGGTCGTGTCGTTCCTCTTCAGACGGTGTCATAACGTCTCTTGGAACAGCAGAGACTGCCACTTTGAATATTTTCTTTGTGTTATCGGTCATAGCCGACATATATGCTAAAAATGTATTCCCCTCCAGCTGTTCATCTGGGGCGAACAAGCGTGATAATCGATCAGGAAGGATATTTTTGCTGCCAGGCAGATATACGACTTTGAAGGTGCAATCGAGTAATGTATCAAACCAATTCAGCATCATTGGATTTGCAATCGTTCGGGTAGAGAGATAAAAACTTTATGATCTGTATAGAATGTGAACGGATTACCCCACAGAAATTGATGGAATTTGTTCAATGCGAATATGATGGCCAGCAATTTGCGTTTGGTTGTAGGATAATTCTGTTCTGACTTACTGAGCGCTCGTGCCGTGAAGGCAACATATCTTTTCTTGTTGTCGATTTCTTGGTGAAGACTTGCGCCAATATCGTAGTTGGATGCATCCATAGCAATAACGAATGGCTTATTTAGATCAGGATAACAGACTAGCGTATTTTCTTTTAACACTGTTTTCAGCAACTGGAAGCTTTGCAAATATGTGTCACTCCACCGATTGTTCGAAAGGCCTGCTGAACGCAACGCATCGAAAGGTGAATTGATGTGAGCGGCATTTGGAATATGGTCGCGGAAATAATTTACGCAGCCAAGAAAACGTTGGACATCTTTACCGGTTTGAGGCACTGGCCATTACAGTACATTAATAAGTTTACGATCGTCTAGGGATATCCTTCTTCAGAGACGCAAAATCCTAGCAAATAAACACATCGTTGTGTGAAACGGCAGTTCGTGGATTGAGAAGCAGATTAACTTTTGTAAGTGCCGCTATAGCAGCTTTTACGTGCTGGATATGTTCTGCAAAAATTCGGGAATGAATGACGATATCATTCACAAACTTTTGGCAACTGGCATATCGCAGAAGATTAGAGTCATAAATCTTTGAAGCTTTGACGATATGGATTTTAGGCCGAATGGACAACCTTGAAACATGTACTGAAAACCATCGTGTGTAGACGTTGTCTTATGCTGATCCTTTTCATGTATTTTAAAGCAATGAAAGGAACTTTTTAAATCGAGAGCGGTACAAATGATAGATGCGACCAACGCATTAAATATCTTCCTTATCAAATGGTAAAGGAAATCGGTCATCCAGTAAATGACGATCGATGTGGTGCGGGTCAAGACATAGTCGCTTACTGGTCTTGTTGCCTAGCGCATCTTTTTTGTCTGCCAATGTAAGTGGACTATTCCAGCTGTTATTCACGGAAGCTCGTACGATAATGCCCTCTTCAACCAGTTAGCGACAGCTTCATCCACTACAGATCTCGGTTTGAACGCTATGGGCTATTGTCTAACATATTATGGCACACCCTCTCAATTCGAAAGGTGGATGACTAATCCAGGCACTGTGCAGAATACACCTTTCGGAAGGTTCTCTGTGCATCAAGATATGGCTGGATAGCAGCTTTGAATTTTTTCTGATCATCACCACTACCGGCAAGTGAATTACTGGGTTCAAGAACATCGTCCTTCTGATCCTGCATTTGAGAGATGTCTTCCTCACCATCCCACTTTACTGGTGTGCCAATTGGCGCGATATCCAGGTTTGGCAATAAGTCATATGCGAGAATGACATCGGCTTCTTCAGATAAGTCTAAGACTTCAGAAGAATGCTGAATGTGTCTCTGGTCATATCTGACGCTCAAATTTCGATGATTGTCGCATCTGGCGTAGTTACATTACTACATAGTGATTAGAACAATACGTCTGAACACGACAAGAGGTACTGAGGGTGGTGACTTTATTAGAACACGGTTCTAGACCTGTCTTATTCCATCTATCTTATGCTGAGACACTAGCGGGCGCAGAATATACAGCTAACTAGGATAAACATAACGACCCCAATATAGTAAAAAATCGACTAAATACCTCTAAACTCTTCTATCACGCTGTCACCCGCAAGCACACTGAATTATTCAAACAGTACAATGATCAATTTAATAAAACAGCCGTTTTTCGAGTCTCGCTTATTCAGTGTCCCCATTTTTGAATTTTGGATACATCACTAATACAACGATGAACAGCGATTTGTACTGACATCATTAACTCTTTCTATTTTCCTTTATCTACAAGTCCTGGTCAAGTTAATTTCAGCGACGATTGGTCTGTCGTCGCCAGAATGTAGACAGCGGAATTTTATTTTATTTTACCATGTTTGAAATAAGCAAGCAGATCATATCACAGAAGAACATTGAGAAAAAAATTTAAGAGGGCGATATTTGAAGGTAGCAAGGAAGTAGACTGCTATTCCACGGTTTTACAAATGGATTTATTTTACTACATTACGTTTACACGGAAAATGTAAAGGGAGTCAGTATTTCTAAAGGAATAAGGCACCTTTTTGACCCTGCATCTTATTACGTTCTCATTTTTTCATACCTGCCAGTGTTACTTAATCAATTATATTTCTAATGCGTGGAAAAAGAGGTTGTAATCAAGCAAAATGACGACTCAACAAAAAATTGTCGTATACGTAGCGGGCCTTGATCTGAGTTGGTCTTCCAAAGGATGTACAATGGTCAAACTCACGGGGGATCACAGGGAAATAAACAAAACAATAAAAGAGAAGATAAAACGGTTGATGATTTATTTTGATTAACACTTCAACGTATTTATATTGTTTTCTAAGCTGTCGCAGCACTGTGTCGCAGCATCGGTGTTGGTAATGTCGCTGATTTTGTTGAGGGTGTCGCAGCTGTCTTGATCGATCGGTAAAGAGGT
>JNDT01002385.1:0-47091 GCA_000697055.1 Saksenaea vasiformis B4078 | reverse complement strand
TGTTAAGATGATAAATACCCTTCGTACATGAGCCAAGGTCCATGTTCCGTGGTAGGAGCCGAAAATCCCTTTGGGAGGAGGGAAAACGTTCTTAACAAAGTATGAGGACAGGAAGAAGCATGCCATTTTCCTCCTACCGTGTTTGCGACACTCGAATACCACAGATGCGCCTACACCATCCGTTTCAAAATAGTAAGCAAATTCAAGAGCAGTACGTTCAGCATTAACGACAGCTAGAATATAAATTAATTAGCAGCAGTTCGGAAGCACAGCAACGTACGTTCATTATTCCACCGCCAGCGATTTTTCTGACACTTGTCGATGTTAAATAGTTGTTCCCAAAAATTTTCCCGCCAGACGGGATCTCGACAAAGAGCGTCAAATTCTTTGAGACTGCAATACCGTAGTTGTCTCTGTCTTGGATTCTCACGCTAGAATCAGAGCATTTAATATACATGACGACTTAAAAGCAGGATAGGCTCACTTACCATAAACAGTGGAGGAACAGCATCGTTCGCAAGGAGGGCATCACGTAGGATTTTCCATAGAACCCTTCCCGTAATCGGAAAGTAACCGACTTGATGTGTTGCAATAGGCAGAAGTGACCAACGGCTACCGTCATATTGAACTGTGCACGGATACAGCTCGTACATGTATTTCACAATCCTTGGAAAAAGTGGATGGTTCCTTCATCCTCTGGATCGACCTCGTCAATCAGGATACCACCGAGGTGAGTCTGGTACAGATTGTATTGGGTCCTGTGACAGTCGATATGATTAACAATGAAATTAATCACAAGGTATTTACTCAAAAAAAGTCAGCAGTTCGCCTCTGAAAGGCATATCTTGCCAGTGATGGTCCTCTAGTGGTTCATGATTTGTGATACGAGTAACGGCGAGTCGAGCTAGAAGAACCATTGTTAGTGAGATTTATTCGAACTTGTTTCGTACCATGAGCCGCGGGTCCTCCCCCAGGTAAGAAGCCTTGATGGCGTTCTTTCAAAGCGCGAAAATAGGCCAACCATACATATCGCAAATATGTCGAGACATTATTCACGAGGTGCCTGCGAACATCTATGGGCATGTTAGATCTATAATCATTGGAAGGCTATCTCATACTTTGTATTGCGTTGATTGCAAATGGATCAGGCATCTCGATGAAAAATCCCTCGATCTTTTCGATAGCGTACAGATCTATTATGCCGAGATTAGTGTCATGCATTTTCAATCGATCAATGCTAACTTACATCCACCATGTTCGTCCTTCCGCAACGGCTCGAAGTGATCAATCGCCGTGGTCCAAAGGCTTCGTTCCCATGATGGGTACAAAAAAAATAAAGGCATGAGTACTTGACCACCTTCCTGCATGTACACACTTACGGTTTGGGTGGTGTTGATGTGTAAGGGCCTGTACTGAACAAATCTGAATGCCTCTCTCCAAAATTCTCGAGTAGCAATGGGTGGAAATGTGAAGTTTCCGTGGTCGTGTCCCTCTTCCGCCCAGCGACGGACGTGTAGGTTTGCCAGGTTCAAAGCGTCACGTCGAAGGACGTGATATTGCTCGGCGATATGCCGGAAACGTTGCTACATGAAATATATGATTAAGCAATGGATGTATCGTAGTTTGACTCACCCTTAGATGGCCAAACTGTGGCCTGAGAAAATTGGATACTTTTATTTTTCTTGTAACCCGCTGAAAGCGTCCTCGACCCCGTGGCAAAATCGAGTGCCTGTAGCGTTGCCTCTGCCGTTGTGCGGGTGGGCCTACTCCTTCTTCTTCTTCCTCGACAATAGGTTCCATAAAAATAAGTAAAAAGTGGATAGAAGGGTAGAGAAGTAAAAAGTGGATAGGACGGTAGAGAAGTAAAAAGCTGTTTTGGAATGTGGTCATTATGTGTTTTCATTGTCGTCATTCAAAATTAATCATGAGGTTTCTTTGTTCTTCTACAATGCTCAATATCAGGTCATGATCCTGTTTCGCAGATAAACTAGCCACATGTGCGCAACTTGTTCTTTGTTTTACTGCCGCATGAAGAGGCAGCATATGCGGGATCAAGGAGGTGGACGTAACCAGCACGACCATAGTTCATTCAAATGGTAGCAAGAACATTGGATGCGAGCTCCCTGGGAGTTACTTGCTTTGAAAACGCACGAGATAATGTTCAGACCATACACAAACAATAGTGTATCTCTCCTTTTCTTTCACTGTGAGTGTCTAGACTTTTTGCAGGTGCTGCTTGTGACGCACTCTTATGTCGCTCACTTTATTTGGGATTCAAAATAAGATAGCTTTGTTGCGCAACTACTTAGAAAATACCTAGTCACTCAAAACGTGTATCAGTCCTCCATATTTTGAAGAATAACTCACGAAAAAAGGCTGCAAAAAAGAACCAAAACTCATTTATGGATGAAGGATCAGTAGGATTGATAGATAAAGAAACAAGCAAGCAACACAGTCTGTGCTCAAACTAATCCCGCGCTAGAAATCAGAAGCATATTTACGGCAGTTACCAATTATTGGATGGTAATGACTCTGACAGTGACTGAAAAGGATGTCGGAATACGATGGACACAACCCTTGATGCAACGGCTGACGTTCCTGAGGGATCACTACGACCTTGAATCGTTCACAAAGATGATGATTGATTGCAGCATCGCCAAGTACACTGTCATCTCTATCGCCTTCCCAAACACCATCACCCTCATTGTATTTGTTCCATGTGGCTCGTGCATGGATGAAACATATCCGCAAATGAGCGAAGGTTGACGCTGTAACCGGAAAATAAAAAAGCGCACCGACAAATTATTACTCCCTTGAAGTCGCTAATGTGAGAACGGGATCCTTCGTGTGCCATGGAATAAAGGACAAAGTTTATTGCAGATAATCAGCAACACACATCTTTCTCGCAATAATTTGACGAAGATTAAAAACTGGTGCGCAGCTTTCCAACCGCAGATTTTTACGAACATGGAAACAAACAACTACGTGGAAAGCTGGCACAATCAACTCAAGACGACATACCTTGGAAGAAAACGCAACAGAAGAGTAGATCGCTTGATCTATATCTTGACGCATGATGTAGAGTTTGACTTCAAGATGACCACAGCACGCGTAAGCGTAAATGTCAGAAGAATGGGGCCCGCAGAAAGAGAGAGAAGACGACGAGAGATTGCAGCTGCCCAGATACCTAGTGCTGTAGTTGACGATATGGTCTCAGGTCATACTGTCAGATCATTCACACAGGAGGGCGTAGCATATAATATTTCTGTCGAAAATTCGAACATGACAGCATGCACCTGCAGAGACTTCGTCTGGCGCCAAGTAGCATGCAAATATATGTATCTCCTCCAGCGTGCCAATCCCAACCTAAACGTCCTTCAAGGTATTGTAGAAAACTACTTGCATACAGCTTCTAACTCGTAATGCTGTTAATAGTGTCTACTTACTCACATGTGACATCAACTGTTCCAGTTCAAAACACGGAAGATGGCACATTGGACTTCGCGTCACAGAAGACAGTCTTGGAACAGAGAATGCAAAACTTCCTGCAAGAGTTCCAAAGCTGTGAAGAATGCTCGCCTGAAAAATTCCTGGAGATAAAGAAGTATTTTGATGCTATGGAGTATGCTTGGAGCAAAGAAGAAGTGTTTCCCAATACGAATTTGTCAACCCAAAGATAAATAAAGAAAAATGGTCACATTTCGATTTCAATGGCCGAATAAAAGTTTGTGACCTAAGTAAATCGTTGGTTTGGGGGTTCCGCGCGGTTGTATCCAATGACATCACTTGGAGCGGGGTTTAGTACTTTAAAACGTCTCTCTTCACTGACTGAGACCAGTCCTTTATTCCTATGGCCGATAAGCAAAAGGAAGGGGTAGAAGGCAGTGCTAGTACGACAGCAAACGCTTCAACAGGCCCCCCTGTCGCATTTCCAAAGACGTTGACGCGCCCACACTCGGCATTGGTTGGCAATCCTAGCTGGCCTATAACAGACAGCTTCATTGTTCAAGATGATCAAGAGATTTTCCAGGAAGCCCTAATCCCACCTGAGAATTTCAATATGGTATGCAAGCATGTTTATCGCAGCTCTTTCCCGAAGAAAAAACATTTCCAATTCTTAAAAAAATTACAACTAAAGAGCGTCCTGTAAGCTTACAAAGTTTCGCTTGTATTCGCGTTCACTGACATGCAACACAGAACGCTTATCCTCGAAGAATATCCTGAACAAAACATGAAATTTCTTGAAGAACAAGGCATAAAGTTCTTGCAGTTTGGAATAGCTGGGAATAAGGTATGTGTCTGCTGGTTATAATGTTTGTCTCCTCGCACCTAACGCTTCTTGGTAGGAACCGTTTGTACAAAGTATGACAACTGCATCGAGGTATGCGGTAGCTTAAGTTTATTTATTTGTATAGTTCCCGAGGATAAAATCAGTGCAGCCTTAGCTGCAATACTAGGTAAATGTTGCATGCTGGCTCCTGTATTTAATCACTCATGAGAATCAGACAAACGAAATCATCCGATGTTGGTACATTGTAACAAAGGAAAGGTATGAATCGCGGAATGACTCCGTATGTAAGCTCACTATGGTATATATATAGCACCGCACAGGATGCTTGATTGGATGTTTACGGAAACTTCAAAACTGGAGCAATACTTCCATCTTTGACGAGTATAGATTGTTTTCTCACCCAAAGTCAAGATCAATGGACCAGCAATTTATTGAACTTTACGATGCAAACCAAGTCTGGTCACTGGTGGACAGACGTTATTTACCGAGTTGGCCTACGCTGGGTATGTGAAAGTCGCGTATTCTTTCGTTAAGAGGCTAACTTTAAACTTTTTTTTTTTGCTCCATTCTCGAATCTTCTTGAACCAGCGGACCCTCTCTTATAATAGTGTACATAAACTTAATCGCATTATTGTGATGCATGAACATAACGCTCCCCATATTGCATTGAACTCTCTCATTTTTGTCTCTCTAGATTACCTGTTGTGACATAGCAAATACAGATACATTTTGGACAGGTAGCAAATATATCGCCTACTGCATTCAGCACTCTTATTGGAAAGTTCTAGAGGACGTTAGTAAATGCTGGCGAAGAGGAAACAAATTTCTCAAACAGCGTGCATATGATGCCTGCGTCCTCTCCGGTAATTTTTAAGATGAAACTGGTCAACTAGTATCATGCATGCTTTGTGCAGTACTGTGTAAAGCATTTCAGTTTGTTCTACAGCATCACTCCATGGATACTACAAATATCGCATCTGAGTACGACGCGGAATGATCAACCAAGCGGCTCATTGAACCTATACTGTTCCACTGAAACTGAATGATACGTGGTGGACCAAAATTTTGGATCACCGTTTGGATGCGACTATAACGCTGCTACAAGGCAGATGAAGGATCTAGGCCATTGGTAGTAGAGATTCTCAACCTGATTACACTTCTGTTGATATCGATTGCCCTCTAATGACTTTGTACATAGCATCCTCAGGAATTGAATCCCCTAAATGTCATGAGGATATGACATGATGTAAATTTTTCTAATCGCATACGATCCTTCGAAATTATGTGCCAGGGGTTGGCGAGCATATTGAGCATAACCTCCACAACCTGATTACAACCTACCCCGACGTTGCAGCCGAAGAAATGAGCAAATGTAAAGTAGAGAAGGGCAACATTTACTGGTCCGCTTATATAGGAACCATGAAACATCATTGAATCCTTCACACGCTGCCTATGCAGGAACGTGTCATTCACCTATAGGATCGAAATGTAAAGTTGAACCCACACATTACTAAAGGCCCATCCCCGCTTAATAAACATCCTATGAAATATATATGTTTTCTATTTTTGCGAAGGCAAGATATCCCAATCAGGTGCACATTTCCGTTCGAATTGAGAGTGCCCCACCGTAATTGAGTCCGAGAAAATCTACTCTCGTTGAGCATGTCAAAAGATATGAGAAAGCACCAGATGTCAGATAAATCAGTACTTGTAATCCCAATAATGTACACAACGCAGTTACTGAAAAGAGGGATATATACCCTCGGTTCACCTCGTACCCGGTCTGTCCGGTACGGACTTCTCCACCAAAATGATATTGACCAATGATTTAAGCCAGAAATCCATACTTGGCAGGATCTCCGGCGAATCTCCGAAGTCAAACTTTGTCAACAGGAAAAATATGACTTTGGTGGAAATTCCCTCGAAGTTGACCTACCTCCCTTTCTTTCAACTTCTTTCTTTTCCTTCTCCGTGCACGCGACCATTACGCGATTAAAACGTTCGATGTCGGATTCTGAAGACGAAAGACCGCTCTCTCAGAGAGTGGTAAAAGCAAAGAAGCCCTGTAAGTAACCAAGTTACTGTAAATATGTTAACGATGTTGTTCATTTGATGACGCAGATGCCGCTGCGAAATCTGCACCTGTTCCAGTAAAGGAAGAAACACCTGATCCGGCATATGCTCGCACGAATCCCATCATTGAGGACGACGACACTGACGATGAAATGCCTTTAGCCTCCCGCCAAAACGGCCGACCGTCCAAACGGGGCGTCAAGGATGAAAGTGACGACGACGACGATGTGCCTCTCGTAAGTGAGGAAAAAAAGAGGATCTGTTATCCTGCTCAACATTTACAATTGTACAGTCCAAAAAACGCAAGCAAACTCCCAAATCGGCTCCTAAAGTCAAAAAAGAGGTGAGATTTGATAAATTGATGATAATCCTTTTTTTTTTTTAACCATTGCGCTCTATAGTCTAAAAAGGCGAAAAAGGTGAAAGCAGAGCCAATGGATATTGATATGAAGACCAATAATGAGAGCCCCAAGCGACCTTCACCGTCTACCATTGAAGAGGACAACAAGCCTCTGTCCAAGCGTGGTAAGACCGCGGTGAAACTCAATGGCAAAGAGACAAAAGATAAAAAGAAGGCCAAGGAAGAAGAAGAAATATACAAGTGGTGGGAAGAAGAGAAGTTCCAGAAAGACGAAGAAGATGGCAAGGCAATTGCCAGATGGACTACGTTGGAGCACAACGGTGTGCTATTTCCTCCAGATTATGTGCCTCATGGCGTAAAGATGAAGTACAACGGAAAGCTAATCACACTCACTCCTGAAGCCGAAGAAGTGGCAAGCTTCTTCGCAGCTCTGTTGGAAACTGATCATGCCAAAAACCCAACTTTCCAAAAGAATTTCTTCCGTGATTGGCAAGAGATACTGAAGAAGGATCCTCGGGTAGTTATTGTTATTATTTAGATTCACTTGATGGGAACTTACGATTTCTTTGCACAGAATCCGAAGATCACTGACTTCAGCAAATGTGATTTCCGTCCCATCTGGGAAAAAATTACGGCTGATAAGGAGAAGAAAAAGCAGATGACGAAGGAAGAAAAAGCGGTAAGATTCGGTCGGCACGTGTGCAAGCACATTGTTGCATGAATTAATCCCTTACATTTGTCCTACTCTCAGAGACTTAGACAAGAAAAAGCCAAGCTTGAAGAGACTTATCTTTATGCTTATGTGGATGGTAGAAAAGAAAAAGTTGGCAACTTTAGAATTGAACCTCCAGACCTCTTCCGTGGACGTGGCGACCATCCAAAGACGGGAAGTCTGAAGGTAAACAGAGCCGCACGCTTCTAAAGTCCGCCGGTGATTCTAATTTCGGTGCGTAGCAACGTGTACAACCCGAACAAGTAACCATTAATCTGGGCCACAACGCCAAAGTACCAAGTCCCCCTCCCGGCCATAAATGGGCTGCTGTTGTACACGATCAAACAGCAACCTGGCTGGCTACATGGAAGGAAAATGTCAACAACTCCTTCAAGTATGTATTTTTGGCAGCAACCTCCGCTTGGAAAGGACAAAGCGACCTGCAAAAGTTTGAGAAGGCGAGAGAATTGAAGGTACAAAATAGGAAATACTTAAAGGAAGAGGAAGAGACTAATAGGTGATGACTATAGAAATACGTCGACAAAATTCGTTCTCGTTATACGATAGAATTAAAGGACAAAGAGTGCGAGGTCCGCCAACGTGCGACGGCCATGTATCTGATTGATCGATTAGCGCTCAGAGCCGGTAATGAAAAAGGCGATGAAGAAGCGGATACCGTCGGTTGCTGCTCCCTTCGTTACGAGCACGTTGAACTGGAACCTCCAAACATTTTGCATTTTGATTTCTTGGGTAAAGACTCTATTCGCTATCAGAATTCGGTCCCAGTAGATGAGCAGGTCTTCAAAAATATCAAGCTTTTTAAGAAACAAGTTGGTCCAGGTTATCCCATTTTCGATCGGTTGACAGTAAGGATAAAATGTATGCAAGAGAGTTATTGAATATTCCACTTTTGTAGACTGTCGGCTTGAATAAGCATCTCAACAGCTGCATGAAGGGCTTGTCAGCAAAGGTGTTCCGTACATATAACGCATCACATACTTTCCAGCAGCAGCTGGATAAGCTTACTGTTCCGGGAGACGCTATTGCTGACAAGATGCTGTCATTTAATCGTGCTAACCGCGAGGTTGCAGTTTTATGTAACCATCAACGTGCAGCACCAAAAGGCCATGCTCAACAAATGTCAAGGATTCAAGATAGGGTAACTTTGCATATCCTGGATTGAGTTCTGAGATTCACTTTTATATGTAGATTCGGGCTCTGAAATATCAGAGAATGAAGTTGCGCAAACAGATATTTGAACTGGATCCAACGATGAAGAAAAACTCCAAAATCTCAGAGGATGAATCAGATATTGATGAGGAATGGATCATACAGCATGAAGCTGATCTGGTAGCAAAGGAGCGGGAACGTGCCAAATCACGGTTTGAGAAGCAGAACGAGAAGCTGAAAGCAGAGGGTGAACAGGCACGACCTGAGTCAGAATTGGAAGAGAAATTGAAAGCGGTGGACGAGATGGAAAAGCGACTGAAAAAGGAGCGCAAAACGGGTCATGTCTATCCCAAAGCGAATATGACGGTGGAAAAGCTATTAGCAAATATTGATAAAGTGGATCAAAGAATTAGTGCGACAAAGATCCAAGCAACAGACAAGGTTAGTTTTTTATAGTTTTTTGTATTTGTTCTTATGATAGCGTAGGAAGAGAACAAGGAGATTGCGTTAGGCACGTCCAAAATGAACTATATTGATCCCAGAATCAGTGTGGCATGGTGTGCAAAACATGACGTTCCTTTAGAAAAAGTATTCAGCAAAACTTTGATCGAGAAATTTAGATGGGCTCAGCAGATCGAAGATGATTGGGTAAGTATCTTAATAGCAATATGAATTTTCCACTATTTGCTTACGCAGAGCTTTAGAAATTTTAATATTCCATACACACCATGGTACTTCGCCTTTTTTCTTTTTTTTTTTTAAGCGCGAATGTTTTAGAATGTTGGTTCGATTTGATTCTTCAAAAATAAAGAACGAATTAGTGTTATTTTCATGGCTTGTAGGGTAGCTGAATCTAGCGCAGAATACACATCAATGCAAGGTTGACGGCATTCTGAAAACAAGACAGCACGAAGAGATCTACATGTTGTCAAGTAGATTGTGCATATGCCGATTTTTTTAATGTTACCAATTTAGAGATCGGTCATGGCTGGTTAGCCCAATATTTGCGCAACATGTTGTTTAGCTGAGCATGCAAGTTTATGTATATTTAAGTCACGTACGAATCATCAAAAACTTGCCAGCGGGTGCCTCGGTTGGAAACAGAAAGCCAATAAGGCCAAAACCATGCAGGTGCAGAAAGAAAGAAAAGAAAACAAGGTTACATCAGCGGATGAAAGAAGGAGCTAACAAGCTTCTGATTTCTGTGATCCTCATCTACTATTCACAATTTTCGTGCCGTTTAGCTCTTCAGTATTCGTATTTGGTTATGGAGACGTTAGTGCCAAGAGTTAGCGTCCTGTTTGCAGAAAGATTCGATCGAGCGTCAGTTGTAGGAATCCCACCCAAACGAAATCTATGAATGGCGATCTCGCATAAATTGAGCATGCGAAGTCATGTTGAAATAAATATTTCCAAGGGTTTTGATCTCAAATCGAACATGATTCATCAAATAGGAGGGCAAATGATATACTATTGAAGCGTTGTCCTTGAACTCAGAAGGAGGAAATGAAGATCTTTCAGGTCTCGCTCTCTTTCCTTGGGATCGCTCAGAGCTTCCGTATCAAATCACAAATCGCTCGCAGTCTTATGGCAGAATCAAGTTAGATTTACAGTGGTACCGTACGGACTGATTAGGCGTTACGACTGGTCAGAGAAGATAGCTCAATTTATTTAAAAATGTGTATAAGCGGCATATCATTATATTGACAACGCAACCAGATCATTAACACATACACGTGGTGAAGCCAATGCCCTCTGACGAGATCACAGTACCTGGTTGATATCCAAGATGAAAGGATACTGTGACAGACGCGTACTCATTTTGAAAGGCATCTCGAGACCGGGATGGATCAGTTGTGAAAAATGCGAGGGTACGAAGAGATTGGTTATTTTGCTGTCATAGGTACTCTGTCAGCAGCTGGAGGACGAATGGGGAACTTATGCAAGTCTTTCCTTTCATAGTGTCTTCATGAAACTGTTAGTAAATCAAAATAATGCCAAGGTGCCTCATATGACAAGTTTTAGCGGGGTATTCGTCCTGCATGATTCCGAAAGTTCTCAATCGGGGTTCCTAAATTCGACCACCTACTTTTTTGGGGCAAGCAAGGCACAAGCTCAGAGGGGGCGATACCTACATTTTCCACACATACGCACACACAGACAGACAGGCCCTCGCCGACTTTTTGAACTTATGAGTACTTCTTTAGACAGCCAAGAACTTCGAACAAATACATTTCTTTGGAGTCAGGACAATGACGAGGTTACATTCGTCTTTGCAATTCCTAAACATGCAACATCCCAAGACCTTGAAATCACGGTGGAAGAGTGCCATGTCAAGGCAGGTTTACGAGACCAAACGCCTTCTATAAAGGTATAGAACAATTTTTTCTTAATGGTATAAGAAGTAAATTTCTTCCCCAACATGTTAGGGAAAACTCTTTGCGCCAATTCATCCATTCGATACGCACTGGCACATCCATAGAGAGTCTGTTACTCCCCCTGTTTCTCTTCTACAGACGAATTACTCGCATATGTCAGTCCTGGGCGAGTCATTTGCCATAGAACCATATAGTGATGACACGTCAACTTGCTATCAAAACGTGACGCTTCGGCTCAGAAAACAGCAAAGAGGCCTCGAATGGTCTGTGCCTGTGTCTGACGGATGGCATTCTGTCCCATTTGATATGGACACAACTAGTGCTTACTTACTCGGAGAATGGTATGAACAAGCCGAAAACCCAAAGGTATAATAAGAATGCAAGGTATTCCTGCGGGAGTATAAAAGGACAAACAAAGAAACCAGAGAAAGAGAGAGATTAATTTACCTTTTTTTTTTCTTTTGCTTTGATTCAGAAAGCGTTCCCATTTTATTATTATTCAGGTAAATATTACCATTTGATCGACTGATAAACTGTTCTTGTTTATGTTTTCTTGTGTGTGCGAACTTTTAGCCACAAATGGTCACACGCAATCCATGCTTAAAGTTGCAGTTTTATATGAGGTGAGGCGAGAAAAAAATATACAATATATCACGAGGTATTAATTCCTTTATTTCGGCAACAGATGGGAAAAGTGACTGAAGATAGACCAGCTACCAAGGCTTTTGAATGGTACAAAAAAACGGCGGATGCAACAGATGCCGAGGCGCTGGCGTGTTATATTGTCGGAACAACGTATGATTCTGGTTCGACTGTTGTGAACAAGGATTGCGAAAAAGCTTTGTACTACTACCACCGATGCATGGTCATTGCTGCGGCGCGTATCGGCATTGACTTTGGAGACCTCAGCACCCCTTCTATTTTCTATGGCCATGATGAGAACTGCATGGCTGACCAACGGTACTTTTGCAGCTCCGCCTTTCAATCTGGATTAATTTACCTGTACGGATCCCATCCCGAGGGGGAATTGGAAAAATCTCGGACACGGGTAGGCATGGACCATACCAAGGCTATGATGTATTGGAGAAAGGCATCAGAACTTGGTCATGCTCAGTCAGCGTACAACATTGGCATTATGTATGCAAATGGCATGGGTGTTGAAAAGGATATGTGGGAAGCTGGTCGATGGTTTGGTCGTGCACTGCAATTGGATCATTCTGGGAAACTTGTGATGCCAAGGAATATACAGGTTGTTTCATGGGATGCCTCCAGAAAAGTTGAAAGAACATACGATGAAGAAGAAGAAGAAGAAGGAAGAGGAACAGGAACACTTGTGGCGTTAAGCTCTATTGCAGCTGTGGTTGGAGCAGCATTATGGTGGTTGCGCGCGCATTAATAACAACAATCGACCATATGTGGCGTGTTCCTGGAACCCAAAAAAAAAGAAAATGCCCAAATGAAGTGAATCCCTCCTCCTTATTATGTATCAGTAGTTTTCTTAACAGGTGATATTCATTTTTTATTTTTATTACTTTTTTTCCCATTTTCCATTTTCTTCTCTTTTTTTTTGGAAACTGAACCATCGTCATGACAGAATGTCTTGTAGTCAATGCTGGGACTCCCGATGTCATTATAGCATTGGGTCCTGAGCACCGACATGCCATCACTACCAGACGACGAATATCTCAGCAAGTTCCTTCTCCGCCAAAACCATCTTCTCTCCTTTTACACAGACGTATTCATAGCGTTGATACTGAATATCATCCTTATGCAACCAGTTCAACTGGTGAATTAAAAAGAACCCGTTGGCCGTGTCATAAAGCTGTCTTGGCAGCTCATTCTCCGTATTTCTCAGCTATGCTGGCGAGCGACTTTCGTGAGGCAAGAGCTTCCGTCATTTTCCTGCCGCGGACCATCTTTTGCGACAGCCACGCCCTGGATTGTGTTTTCAACTACATGTACACGGAAGAGATTAAATTACAAACAACCTATGAAGAAGATAATTCCCCTCAAGAAGCGCTGGATCGCTTGGAAAATATGTATGTTGCCGCGGATTATTTAGGCATGGACAGGCTTTGCAATGCTACAGTCGATCACCTATCTGCGTTAGTACACCATTGGTCCTGTCACTGCCAAACCTGTCTTTGTCTGATCCCCCATTTGTTCATCTTTTGTCGTTCACGCGCCACAGACCATGACGATGAACGGATGGCCGGTTTGGCACTCAAAGCCACGACATTGCTGACACATGATCCGGAAAAATCTCTCCATACGTTTTGGACGAGTCGTGACCTGGCACAGATCCTGGCCGACCAGGAGTCGTTTGACATAGCCCAACATATGACAAAACAGCTAGTCAAGCGTATTGGTAAAAGCAATGCGATTGAATCTCTCTACGCCTGTTTCGCAGCCTCACGGATACTAGCAACCAGCGATCCGCTTCTTTCCTGGAGTCACCCTTTGCATGCCACCCTCGCGTCGTCTCAGTCCTGTGCGACGCGCATCATTGCACGAAATTTTGATTTTTACTGTAGCCAGTATCCCGCTCTCCTGTCATGCATCGATGGCATAACGTACTCATTTGACTTCTTGGAATATCTATTGATGCATGTCCTGGAAGATCAGATGGATAGCGACAATGCTGGATTACTTTACCAAGGCATTGTGCGCGATCTCATGTGTCGTCACGCTGTACAGCACCATCATCAAGTTAAACACATTTTAAGCGTTGCCAGAGGAATGATTGTTCAGTACATCACGCGTCGACTGGACCTTATCAAAGATCTCGGTCGTTTTGATCATCTTGATCGGAGTGTATTAAAGACCCTGGCGCAAGGTACACAGAAAAAGAAAAAAAGGAGGCGGGGTGAAGAATGAAAAAAGAAAAAAAGAATCGCCTGACCTGATCACTTTTTTCATCATCAGAGCTGGGAGTAAATGCACGCTCTCTTGTCCATTCTGGGGATACCGATTTGTCAAGCAAAAGTAGTCCGTTCTCGTTTCTATGGACAACATCACGTATCTCGGTCTATTCCTCTACCTCTTCAGGTTACAGAAGTAGGCGTCGCGCATCTCTCTACACAACCTCGACTCGTTACTCGTCCTCCACAGCATATTCTTCTGCATCTTCCATGCACAAACCGGTATCCAATGTGAGTCACCTGTTCCAGCTCATCCGAAAACTATGGAAGAAACAGAATACGCACGAACACTCAAACTATGTACGAACGACATCTACTGTATCTGAAACAAAATACAAAGCTTCTCGAAAGATTTCCACCACATCGTCACAACAATCTGATCCCTTCGAATCTACCTGGGCCAGTGTCACGTTACCCCCACCAAAGAAGAAACGGGGCATGCTTCAAACCTTGATCTTAAATCCACTACTCTCATCAAGAAAGGGAACCGTCGCAAACGCCTCAGGTTGCACTGTGGCTGTAGGAAAACGAGTCCAGCTGATGCGCCGGCCTGTCTTGACAGTGGGGACAGTTGTTTATGTCGGTCATGTTCATTTCTCAGAAGGAATATGGGTCGGTGTTGAATTGGATCGAAGAGGTAAATAGCAAGAAAACAAAAAAGAATGTAGCATATCAATTGATGTCTATCTTTAGTGGGTAAAAACGATGGCTCTGTGGATGGAGAGCGTTACTTTTCTACGTCGCCCAATCGCGGTATCTTCGTTCGACCAGAAGATGTAGCAATCGCAATTTAGCATCACCGTTGATCAGTATATAGCATACCCATTCCCTTGCGCAATTATCTTTTTTTTTATTGAAAACATTACTGTATATCATTCCATCCACTATAGATACACCTAAAAAAATTATTTCACCATTGCTTCATCTTTGGGCTGATGGTTGTGTTGTGTCAGTAGAAAAAGGAAATAGATGAATTCCTGGGTTTGTACAAGATAAACTGACAATCACACGAGCTGACAGAACCTGTGATGCGGATTATTCATGCATTACTCTTTTGTTTTGTGTAGCCAAGCGCAAGGAAACGTTTCTTTGGGTATCACAAAATGGAAAATTCGCTATATGTATAACATTCAGACTATTACAGCCACATTTTGAAAGTCGAGATGACCATGCAAGTGAAACGTCTCAGAAAAAGGAGATTCCGCAGTAGCAATGCTCGCTTTTCTTTTTACCCACCGATTGAAATGCTTGAGTTTCGCTCAATATACATGACGTCAAAGATGCATCATTGCACCGCTAAGATGACAAGCAAAAGGGTCTAATGATCAAACGTACAACTGAGATAGGTGCTGGAAGGAAAAAAAGAAGAAGGAATTGAACCTTAACTGTAAGATCACCTTGTTACTGTTTATTGAACAAGCTTCCACGCTACTCTAAATAAGTTTCGCATTCCATGGAGGCCAAACTTACGCTGAGGGAGAAATTGAATATGTAATTATTAGTTAATGGGTTGATGACAACGCTATACTCGACTTGCATCGACGTTTTACCAGATGGATGCAGAGCTTATTTCAGCAGCATAAAGGCCATTCATGACTAGCAAATAGAAGATGCTTTAATGTCAATTCACTTATCTGATGGTAATCGATCCTGGTATTGAAGCTATCAGTCATAGGGGTTACACCGTGCGTGCGACAATAACTTGCTTACTCTGTAGTGAACGAAGGACTACATCACAGATAGAACGGTTCGGGACAGAGGTCATGCAGGCTAAACGATAGATAAAAAGACACAAATAATCCTGTGTACGTGATGAATAATTGACAACCTCACCGCGGATGTAAGATGAACAGAGCCAGAAAAAAAGAAAAAAAAGCGATTCGTGCATGCATTTAGATAGATTATTTTGCGCGGAATCTGTCCTAATTTCGAGACATTTTACGTTTTCCGATGGGATGCTGAAAAATCATTCCTGAAGTAAGCTATTCCAATGCAGGACCCATGTTATCCAAGTACGAGCTATTCCTTGGATGAACGAAGAATAAACTATCTTCCAGCGTAGAATTTATTCAACTTGAGCGTAACGTACTATCTATTTGGTACAAACGCTCATTCAAGATCCAGTAATTAGGTAACTCCGGGTAAACATATGATTATGGCACAAGGAGATCACACAGACCATCAAATGATCTCTTTCCAGTTCTTTTTTATATGTTATTTGTAGTAATCTCTCGTACTCCTGCTTTTTTCCCGGTATTGTCTGTCCCTAGATCGAGATCGTCGTCTGGGGGATGGTGAATAGGCTATTCTCATACACAAAATGCATCAGGGACCATTTTTCGTTTTTAGGACTTTTTCCTGTACCTCTTGCATCGTAGTGCGATCTACTTCGGTGCCGTTCTCTTGAGTGGTATCTTCGTTTGTCGTCTCGTCGATGATGGTAATAATGATAATGATGGTGGTGGCTGCTTCGCCCGCTGCTCCTCTCACGAGAGTATCGACGGCGAGATCGTTCTCGCTCGTCGTCATCACGCTTGGTTTTGGCAGGCGGTTTTTCCCGATAGATTCTACTCATGTCATGGGCATTCATTTTCCAAGCTGTAACTTGGATTTTTTTCAGCAACTTACTTAATTGGACTATCATTAAGCAATTGACCGTTCATATGAATAGCAGCATCACTTGCTTGGGCCGTCGCAAAATCCAAAATCGCCCATCGGCCTTCCTCTGCTGGTTCCCATTGGATATTGACCGAACCGCACGGTCGAAAAAAAGCTTGCAGGTCATCGGTTGTGATTTTAGTTGACCCACAGTAGGCATATAGTAAATGGTGCTCTCTTTGTTTCTGTGGCTGCTGTTGCTGTTGCTGCTGCTTTTCTTCGTCTTCTTTTTGTCGTTCTTGTTCTTCCTTTTGTTGTTGCTGCTGCTTCTGCTGTGATGGCTGCTGATGCGATGGTTGTTTCTCTGGAATGCGAGTGTTGAATGAAATGACAAGTATACGATCGCCTAACTCGGTGCCCGAGAGGTGTAATGCAGTCATGGCTGCCTCATGTTCCTCATATTCTATAATGGCTTCCTGGGCACCGTCATGATAAGGACTTTTTCGGTGTCGAATGAGCGTCAAGGATAGATGGATCGTAGCAAAAGAAAAAAAAAAAGAAAGGAAAAGAAAAAGAGGTGAGCGTTTACCTTTTATGTAGTTGAAGTTGCTTAACAGGCCCCAGAAACTCAAACAACGTACGGATGACTTCTTCATTCGCTTCGCCTGTAATATTAGCTGCTTTTACAGTGCGCTCATTACTTTGATATGTCACTGTAGTCATCGCATAACCAAAGAAGAGGAATTCGCTACACGCACCCCAAGTAAGATTTCCATGACGTCAGTAAGCCACCTTAACCCCTTCGATTGTAAATCCCGACCCAACCAAGGAGGAAGTTGAGAGCTGCTTGATTCCCCAGTCTTAGTAGGATAAGGATGTTGAGCACTCGATGTGAATTTGCGACTTCAAAAGTATCTAAGCTATAGCAAGTAGCCGCAGTTGGAGATGCGGCTATTGATGGCTACCTAGTACTCAAATTGGAGCCGTAAGGATTACCAAGCAACAGACAACTACTTTACAGGAGAATGAGTAGATAATTGAATACTATAAACTTCAGCATAATTAGCTATTCAATATCCTTTCTACACAATCCTGTCTACTCCTTTTGTAATTTAGAGCCTGCATGATATGCGCAGTGCAACTGCAAAGCGTGGCAACACGTACAAGTGTTGTGTAGGTATGCCTGGCAACGTAGCATAGCTACGATGCATTCTGTCCAAGATCGGTCGTCCCAAAAAAAGCTATGGGGTTTCAGGGTATCAAAACGATTTGCGCGTATTTACCCTATAATGTTACTGATCACAGACACGTTGTGTGTCGGACGGGTGCGCATTTCCATACTGCTATCGTTATACATGTCTCTCTGAAACATTAGAAGTGTACGAGCTTTCATAATAGCTATTTGAGGAAGTCGATGATCAATACGATTCTTGGGGTCAGCTCGAGTTGGTTGACGAAGAATTGCCAGGATGAAGGGCTCACGATCAAGATATGGATGCTTGGCAGGTGAATACACAAGTCGAAAAAGTTATGATTAGGATATCATTGGAGTCTTTGTTTGTTTGTGATAGTCTCTACATTGCATGGTTTGCTCGTTTTCTTATCACCTCTAAAATATACTGGTAACAAAAAGGGACAGGACCATTGTGTTTTCACTATGGAAAATGGGTTTCTGATCGACCATTTTCCACAGCATTTATAGAAGGAATTGGAGAGAATTGTAACTACATCAGGAAGAAGAAAAGGAAAATGGACACAGCAAAGTAGTCATTTGAAGTATGCTTCCCTAAGCCATAAGTAAATAATCATAAGATAATTCAACCTTCGATCGAGACCCCATAAGGGTTGCAGTTGTCCGAGGAGTAGCAGTAAATGGAGTGCTAACAATGTGCAAAATGTGGGCATCGTGGTACAAGGAGCCGACTATTAGACAACCGTCAAAACGGAAGCAAGAAACGAAGGTTTCAGCTAGACAAGTCCATGGTCAAATATGTTGATGACCACTGTTAGTATCTAAGCAGAAGGACATTTTCCTGCGCGTTCAAGCAACATGGTGATAAAAATTTGCTTTCAAAAGTTGTCATTCAAGGGTATCTGTCATGATACTGGTAGGAATCATGGGTTCTATAGAATCATATTTATCTACAACACATATATGCACTCTTCTTCATTGACACAGGGTGTCTCCTCATATTGATCATGATAAATAATGGGTTTTATTCCGCTGAAAATATTTTATCAATTTGCTCCTTTAGTATGCTCCCACAAAGGTACAGAATTAGTGTCTAATCGACGGTGCTAACATGCTTCAACCATTTGCTGTATCGACTTTGATATCGCAATCGTATCTGTGCTAGGGTAATTGCTCCTAGCCCCTATTAATGATCGGAGGTAAATCACTTTGCATCGTGAGCTCATCGAAAATAGCTTCCTTCAAAAAGGCTGATTTTTTGTAGCCATGGGTGCTTGGCTCCGGGGTTCCCCATCAATTTCTCACTGATACCGCTTGTTATTCTCTGTTGATCATGCTGTTAAACAAAATCTGCCATGTAGTATCCACAACATAGTTATAAAGTAGGCTCTGTTACCCGGTTGACAGCAATTACCGTTCGATCCGCTGTTTAATATCATATTCTGAGTATCTCTTCTTACAGACAGATTTATGAAATAATACAAGGGGAATCAGGACAATATACATCATTACCTTTTCTACCCTGTCATCCGAAGGTGCATAGGCTAAAATCACCGGCCTCAGAAATTTACATAGTCCCAAATTCCTTTCTCTCCGTTTGTTCGACGCCGTCCATGTCAAATTTTCGGCATCCTTTCTGAGGATGATCACAGAGGCATTACTTATTTGGGTGAGTTCACCAGAGAATCTCGATAACTGTATCTTTTTCATTGACACTATAGAAAACCTTCTAAGCAGAATCAGGGACGTGAGGCAATGCGGTTGCCCTGCAACTTAATCCAAAATTAAAAATAAAAAAGCTACAGATGCATAGAGTTTTCCGGAACGTTCAAACAAGAAGCCTTGTTACTTGCGCAGAATGAAACAATATCGTTCTTGTCGAGATAACGGCTTCGGTGGCACGAAACTACGGCATTATCGCTGCATCTCATACTATGACGCTTCGAGAAACAAGGTCACACCAGTATGCCACATTTCTCGGCCGAAAATAGCACGGTTTCAAGAAAAAAAAGTTTCGGTTTTGTCGTCCATGGATGTATTTGGAGAAATAGGATTTGGATCAAATTAGGCCCTGATGTTGTTTGTTAGTTTTGTTACCTGTTTCAGCGTAAATATCCCTTCTTGTACCCCCCTTTACTATTTCCATCCCTTGTATCTCTCTGAACGACGTTTATTCTAGTGCTTGCATGCACACCGGAGACCGTTGGTACGGGAACTGCCAAGCATGCAGATAAAATTTCATTTCCAAAGAAATAGGGTGTGGTTAATTTAACCAAGATGCAGTGCATGAGCGACAAGGAAGATCCGGATATCAACGTATGACATGTATAGTAAGTTTGACATATTATCATCGATAGTGGTACAAACTGGTATGGCTGTTATGCAACCGTAAACTTGACAAGAACGCCAATATGCTCGGAGAACGGGGTGCCAGCATATTGGACTTTTGCAAACGTACGATCCATTTTCACCATAAGTGCAGGGTTGCGTATAGGAGGTCATAGCAAGAAATGGTGGCAAAAAACCTTACATACGGATGTGTCTGGTGAGTATCACAACAGCAACGCAGATGTTCACTGTGAAATGCATCCTGCTTCGCAGATCAGTAAAATCAGTAAAGATTTGATGGCTGTCGAATGTACGAAATCTTGCGTTAAGTCTACTGGGGATTTAAATAGTCAAGTCAATACGGACCGCCTCCCCCGTCATCTCTAAAGGAATGTTTATAAAGCACTGTATCAGGACAAAACAATCGATGCATCGATCACATGTGACTCCATGATGGACTATCAACCACCCGTTTGGCACTAGATTTTTTTTCCCATGAATGATCTCATAGAATACATCGACCCGCGGGCCACTATCCTGTCTAGATTGTCTATCCTAGAAGACCAGTGTAGTATTAGGAGTAGTAGCAGTATGGTTGTCTAAACGATTGGTTGATGACTGTACAAGAATACTGCGAGGCCCCCTATCTTACAGCCTCTTCGGTAAATCCATGATACAGAACAAGCATCGCTCATCCAAAAGGAAAAAAAAAACAAAGATGATAGATGGATGCATAAAGTAACCTTCCATTTTTGATTGGTACACAGTTGAGATCAGATTCTTTTATTGGTTTGTAGATTTTCAACTGCAACCTGCATTCCATTTGTTGAAGTAATGATACGTAATTCAGATGGCTGATATGTCAAGTATCTTTGCTCAACTTGCAGAATTAATGTGTCACCAAAAAAAAAAAGACTTGTGCCAGTCATTTTCATCGTTTGGTTTAGTTGTTCTATGTAGGCAACACAAATGAAGTTTGTGCTTTTTCGGTGATGTATCCTAAAAAGCTTAAAGCCTGTCGGAGTCGTTCGACTCCTATTGATTGGTCAAAGTGCACATTTTAGTATGTTATGCTGATGGCGGTCCCTACATGAGCAAGTGAAGATAATAGATAAACCGTTTACAACACAAAAAAAAAGTTGCTGTAACTTGTTGCAATACGTCAGGGGAAAGAACGGCAAGTTTGAGCGTTGCTTGGAAGCCTTTTTAGACACCGCCATTGTTACTTTTCTTTACTTCTATGCCAATGGAGCCAAATAAAAAAATGAGAAACGAAACTTTATGCAAATCAAAAATTCAACAGCATGGATTGAGGGAGACAATAAGTAAGAGAGAATAAATGAAAGATATTTAGAGGTTGACCATTTTCCAGTAACCGTTCCACTCGGGAGCATTCGGATTAAGGCCCTTTTTAGAAGTTGAGTTGTGGGGTGACTGTGGGGAGGCGACTCGTGAGGTTGGGGGTGTTACGAGGGAGGGCCAAGGGAACTCGTAGGGACGTTGAGAAAGAGGAGATGCTGATCGTTGACTGTCCACAGAACCAGTAGGGATTTTCACACGATACTCCATCAACTCATCGTTGATATATGTATTGAATCGAAGATAGCCATTTTCTTCCTTGAAAGATTCGCTTGGTAGTGATGTCAAGGACCTTCTGGAAGGAGATGACTGCGGAGTTGGAAGTCTGGTCACTTGCGGTGGTGGAGGACGATAATTTGGCCGTCGTTGACGTGGTTCCATTTTGATGTACGTTGGGTGATGGTCCGTCATCCTCCTGCTGTTGTTATTGTTGTTATGATGCTGATGCTGATGCTGATGATGGTAGTGGTGGGTGTGATTGTTATTGTTGTTGTTGTTGTTGTTGTTGTTGTTCATGACTGGCTTCCGCCCTCCCAACTCGGTTTCCAATTCCCGGATACGGTTACGCAACTGGTCTATCTGTACCATGTTTTCCGTCTGCCGTTTGTGCATCTCAACGTGCTCGTCCTCCAGTTGTTTGGATTTTTGTCGCTCTTCGTGCAGGTACTGTTGAAGCTCCGCAACATCACCCTGCTGCGGCCGACTGTTACCACCGAAGTCGAAACGGGAGGCTTGCAGTTCTTGGTATCTTTCCATCAACTGACCGTTTCGTAGCAGCAATTCTTGGAAGCGTGTGTACTCTTCCTTGGCTTGTCTATTTGCCTCAGCTCGTTGTTGATACAACGATTTGATTTCTTCATCTTTGGTAAGCAAACGATGTTCGAGTCGCAACTTTTCTTCTTTGAGGCGATCGTACTTTAGTCGAATTTCGGTGGGGCTGGTGTTAGCGGAAAGGTCTTGGCATCGTTGTTTCCAATCGTGCAGCATCTTTTCATGTGCAGTCAGCGCTTGGCGCAATTCCTGAATAACATTTTTGTGTCTGTTTCTTTCGGCTTCAAGATATGCAATACGATTGGAAAGCTCCACCATTCTTTTGGCATAATCGCCATCGACACCTCCGCTGTTGGCAGCGGCGGAGACATCGCTTCGGAAACGGCGGACCTCATTTTCCCAAAAAATATTGTTGTTGTCTTCAGGGCTGCGCATGATTTCTTTTGTGTCAAGGGCTGCCTCAGACTTCAGTAGCTGAGCAATCTGCATTTCAAGCGATCGGATACGTTGGTCACACTGCGTAATCGAAGCTTCCCAATCGGGAACGCCTGACGCTGCTGGCGCACGCAAGCCCTGTTGCATGGCAGCCACAACATCTTCTAACACAGCTTGTCGTCTCCGCAACTGGTCTACGTTGGCATCAGTGTATTGAGACTGAAGGGAATAGTCGGGAACAGTTAATGGCTGCTGCTGTCCCCTAGGGGCATCTTGTCTTTCTGTTATTTTTCCGTCGACCTTCCTGCTGAGATTCTCAATTTTGTTTTCGAGGGCTTGGAAGCGGGTGGAGTAATCCGCCCCGATGTCCTGTTCCTTTAGCAATAAACAATTGAATATCCGACATGTTGGATTTTCTTTATTTCTTATTACCTCATTTTCTTTGTCTTGATAATAGCGAGAGAGCTCATGCTGAGAACTTGTGTTATGAACGATTCGGATTATAGCTGAGTCGTCATAAACACCAGATGCACTATGGGATCGTTGATACATGCTGTCACTTCTTGCATCAGAAACGCTGAGATGTCGGTGAGTAAAAAAAAAATGCGGAAAAGAAGAAAGGGTAACAACAAAATTTACCTTTGTGAGTCTCTAAGAGGATAGTCAATCTCAAATGTTGTATCCACTGATCCAGTTGTTTGTACGCTTGAGCTTCTCTGGAAGAAGAAAAGGAAAAATAAAATTAAGCTTTTTCGTTACAGGGTACAAAACAAAGGATTATTTACTTTCATGGGAGCGCCGGAAGGAAAGCCGACACGAGAGTTTGTAAATGAAGGTGAATGAGAGGCCATTAGCTCGCTTTTAGATAGGGTTGCTGATCCCGTTAATTCTGGTTGCAGGTTATCTTGTTTGCAATCGGTCGACTAATGTTGTATCCAAGCAACCAAACGTTATTAAGTAAAATTCATAAACTTCAATTTCTTTTAGGCATACCGATCGTGAAACAAAGCGGTGTGCCGCTAATTCTCCATCTTTGACGTGCGACGGTGTCTTTTTTATTTTCAAGCAAAAGAGAAGTCAGTACTGTTTAAAAATAAAAGTAACTGGTGTGAAATGAAATGCTGTATGTCTCACCTCTTCTTTAGGTCGTCCACTGGTAGTTGTATTCTTTCGTTGTTGAGGCTTTCGAGAAGATGACATGGTGGGAGCAATGGAGGTCATGAACGAAATGAAGGAAAGGAAAGGAAAGGAAAAGAGAAATAAATAAAGGGGCCGGTTGGGGAAAGGGGTGGTGAATAAGTAGATGCAACTCACCAATGGTATCGGTCACGGCTGCCCCGGTACAGTTTCTGCGGGATGCAAGCCTACTTAAACAAAAAAAAAATAGAAGTGAACGTTTTTGGGCGCTGCAAGCTACATGCACTGTTATTACCTTTGATTAACCCTACTTAACACAGATCACTATCAGCCGTTGCTTGGCGGATACCAATCAAATTGCTTCCTTGTGAATCAAAATGGGGTCAACGTTGCAATACACGTGCGTGGCGGCGTTACAAGTCATGGTATCTTTTTCCTTTTGAGTTCACCAGGCAACTTGTATGGGCAATGCAGCAAAACCTTTTGATTGGGCATGTCCTTGGAGTAAAACGGCATGCATTACAAAAATAAAATAAAAAACATTATCATGCACACTATTTCTCATCCTTGGTGCGTTCGAGACCAGATGCGGTATAAGGGTCAGTCGATCCTTTTTTTTTTCTGCCACGCAAGTCAGGGTTACTCAGACAGGAGCATAAGCCGATCTTAGAACAAAAAGGAACCCAACATTAACACACTGGAAGTATAAAAATATTCGATCGAGGCAAATCTAATTTTGGGATCCAAAATCCCAGCGGTCAGTACAATTTTGCAATGAGCAGTGAGATCTGCAGAGACGCAGTACAGAAATTCCGAAACAACAATGTACATTATTTATCACGTTGACGCACGCTCACACAATAGTCAGTCATATACATGCTTGTCTCGATGCAATACAAGGAAT
This sequence comes from Saksenaea vasiformis B4078, assembly GCA_000697055.1. NCBI lineage: Eukaryota > Fungi > Mucoromycota > Mucoromycetes > Mucorales > Saksenaeaceae > Saksenaea > Saksenaea vasiformis. Next base: position 22,461 of record JNDT01002385.1, on the reverse strand, counting down.
AGTAACAGTGTAGAGAGAAACCTAGTGCTTGTTGTTTTGATCCATAAACTGCTCGATATATGCCCCTTGCTGTCTAGGACGCCCATTAATCAGCATTCTTTACTTGACACAAAAATGGATGCGACACACAAACCTATAGCTAAATGATCAGTCATAGATAATTTTGGCGATGACGCTGTTCTCCAAGACGGCGCCGTCAAATTCGTCAAAACACGTGCTTGCAATGAGGCTTTCGAATCTGGCTTCGATGTCTCGTTGCTCACCACGGAAATACCAATGGTCAAGCATCTTTAGAGCTCTACCTTTATTAGTAAGTCAGTAAGTAGGAATGGCGCGACATCCCCGTATCCGACGGGCGAGTAGCTGAAGATGGCCCTCGTAGGTTCAAAATAGAGCATTGACATACACAGGGTGTGCCTATGACTATTGGGATAGGGAACTGCTTTTCCTAGACTTCAAACGTCTGATCCGGCAATCGTCGAGCCCATGAGTGCCTTCACTACTTTATAACGTCATTAAGCATATCGTTTAATTCGGTATCCATAAAGAGACGCAAATGAATTTACAAGTAAACATAGGCAGCCGGTCAATCGGAGTCTAGCTTCCTTGTTGTCTTGAAGGAGTCTGTCCGACTTCCAAAAGAAAGGATTACAAAGGGCTGAGTCGTCACCATGGCTATTTGGCTGCTGCATACCCTTACACTCAGTACAAGATAGTCGAGGATATTTATCCCAGCCCGTCATATCTACATCTGGAAGCAGCGTACGATTAAGCTCTTTCGCTTAGATAAAGATACTTTCTCATGTTTCATATCATTTCCACTTCCCATACGGTAATCGCATATGAAAATCCAAATTTCTTTGAGCTGCATAACGGTAGCATTTGGAGAAGTTGGGCAAGATATTTGAGAACGTCATATTCAGTGCCTTTGTGAGTAGGAATATCATGGATTAGCTTTCTTTACTGTGTCTCTTCTTCCTCACAGGATGTCGGATAGTGATAGCATGGTTTGCTGGATTGAAGGTCTTCCATTTCTTTCAGGTATAGAGCCAGCGTTGATTCGATTGCCTAGCGGTCCGCAATCTGCCCGTACTGATCATTACCTTAGCGCTGTTCCATCCGTGGATACAGTTCTTATCTGTTCGGTTGCTCATGGCTCAAAGTATACAATCAAAACCTCGGAATATCAAAAGAATAAACATTCAGCAACAAACATACGCTGCCGGTTTGGAAATTCTATACTGCGTCTCTGAAAACCTTGTTGCTCAATGCGAAACTCTACTGACCACTTGGAATCTATGCTGATATCTATGGTTTTGCATCGATAGATCCTAAATTAGATTTACTTCACCAACCTCTTACATCTATTTAGGCAGATTTGGAACTATAACTTCGTGAGAACTTTTCACTGACCAGGCGCTATGTACCTTCCTCAGTCTTTTGACTGGTCATCGGTATAGTTTTAATAGTTGCTTGGCGGACGTTGCATATTTGTCCTAAAAGCAGTCGATATTTTTGGCGTGCTATTGTACAAAGCATGCTTTGTCATATATTTACGAAGATGGACAAGCTCCACCAATCCATAAAAGCTCCGATGGCGATCTCATGGATATCGATCCTACCCCTTGAGTTACAGCATTTGGCGTCTTTCAGGGTAGAAAGGAGACAGAAGCGGGATGGCAAGGCTTAGTGCCAACCAAGTTCCACTTGTGAACAAAAAAGAAGGGAGAGTAGAAAAGAAGCATAGCAAGGTCACGATGTCAAAGAACGCATGGTAGCGTAGAAGCTCACTTCCTCGTCCATGATGTGGAATCGAACTTTTAAACACCATAAATGATGCACGACGAAAGCGCCAGATGTACTCAAGTTGTGCAATATTGCTGTATAAGATTATTTCTCCGTCAACGAATGTCCTGTCGATGAAGCGCATCCGGAAGAAATCAAAGAAACAGAGAAGATGCTATTGTTACTACGATGACAAGGAACCCGCATGTATCCTACAGTCATATGGTTCCTTTGTAGTGTTAGCGTAAAAAATGATCTGCTGTCTGCGCTTCGCTATATTCAAGGGAAGATTAATTGTTATCATGACAATAAGCCTACTAACGGAGCTTAGTTCATGCACTTCACTGCCATAATGAAGATCAAGCTCAAGTGAAGACAGTCCATAATAGCTGGAAGTAAAGAAATAATTTCATTGTAACTGTATAGCTTGCATCGTATCAGAGCGCACGGTGAGCCCACACCGCAGGAGGCTACATTTTTATCTCTGTTCACAGCATGCATTTGACAGCAGGTTGCTCTCTTCATTGAACAGCCACAGCGTGCTTTTGGTTTCTAGTTATCTTTTACGGCAATTCCACACGGCTTGCTACCGCATGTTCTTCCGTTTTCTATTTTATGCAGATGACAAACTCTATTTCAGAGTCCTCCACCTCGTGGTGGCTGATAAAGCACGTCGTACAAAGCATGGGTAGGCAGACGAGCTCTGGGAAGGCTGCTCCGCAATACGGTCTCCCCCCTGAAACATGCCGCCCCACTCCAGAAGAAGTTCGAGAGGTATATTTTGGCATGTTCTGAATGAAGAATAGTGCTTTCAACAATTGAAAATTTAAGCACAGAAAAACTTCTCTTTCTGGTAAGGGTGATGATGAACTCTTCGGACTATCCTATGGTGTTCTTTGGTACGGACACTGTCAGAGCTAATGATTTTGGTGTAAAATTCATGTCCAAAACGGTGAAGATAGAAGCGTCGAAGGACCAATTGACTCCAAAGGATCTGCAGTAACTGGTTGCTGGTGCTACAATCCGGGGTTGACCCAGGTTCAACCGGTACGTTTATAGCAGTGGATGACTGTAGTGGAGAAGCATATGTATTCACAAAGCCAACACTTCAGGATATCATACTATGACGTATGCGAAGATAGACTCGCAACCCAGAAGGGTGAATCGTATGAAAGGGCTAAAGATGCTTATTTTTGGCTCAGTATCGGTCTCAATGCTATCAGCAAAGCTTGAGATTTGATGATTTTGATAATAATAAAAAATGCTTGGTATCCACCTTATTTACAAACAGAACGAAGTCGTTGGACTGAAACTGAAGATCTATCTTTTAGAGGCATGCAAAGGTGATAACGATTGACGAATATCTGACATCGTAGGCTTACATGCTGTTTTAAGGCGTGACCATCGCGCTATGCGTAGGAAGCGGGATTTGATGACCAACAGTATGACTGGCCCTCCGCGTTGAAGCGACCAGCGCCATCGAACAAATGTCATGCGACGTATGAGCTTCAGCTTAGTAACTAGAAAACTAGTCAGAGAGTGATCGTGCCATTCGCTGTTTCAGCAAGCGAGGGTGCCGTAGGGACAAACAAAGAGTGGATCTCGCATCTCCCAAAAATAGAATTCGCTTCGTGACAAATCAGATGCTGTATCAGCAGATCTGCTGGGGATCACACCATCCCGACCCGCAGTTCTAAAGGGTCACCGGACCTACGCTAAAGCTTGCTCGACAAATGCAGTAAGGGCCTGTGGAAGTAGTGCTATGACATTCCAGTAACAATAATACCACCAGAAAGTCTAAGTCTGAGGCTTCAAAGAAAGTATACTCGTTATTGCACATCATGAAGTTCTCTGGTTGTCTAACGGAGAACTCGTGGAATTAAGGGGTCTTGGATCGCAATTACGAAAAACATTATGAGGATTGATCTCACATCTTCAGAAAGGAGAAAACAAAGCGCGATCCACGTGTATCTACGAAGTCCCATTTTGACTCACTCCGAAGGACATGTACCGAAGCCTCATCCTATGTCTAGGAAAGCTATGCATGGACTCGGGTCATTCGCGCCACATAGTTTGTAGGCGCAATATGTAAAAGAGAACAAGGAGAAGCATTATAGTGACCGTTGGAACCTCAACACTTGCTCATGGAGCAGTGGAATGCGAAGAACCGAGATTCCGCGTTGAAGGCATTGGCAGCAGACAGCGTGTCGTATTTAGAGACGGCAAAGTGCTTTTGAAGGAGAAGCTAGATTTGGAGCCAGTACAGTTATGCTGTGGCGTTGCTTTCATAGCCACACAGCCGTGGAGCGCACATTGGATGGAAAGAGGTATGTACACATACTGCAGCGAACCCTACTTCTATTCTTAAAAGAAAAACAAAGTTGAGGACCATACTTTCCAAGAGAGTGTAAGTTTACATGCATGTCATACTGGCCAATCCAGAGGCTTGATCTCAATCCAATTAAGCAACCGTAAGATGAGCTTCAACATCGTATTTCGAAGATAAGATACCAAATCGATAATCGCAGGAGCTTTAGGCAGGTCTAATGAGCGAATGGCACTTTATTCGCCTAGGTATCTGTGAGAATATACGTATAGCAACTGCAGGGACGCGATTTTGTTTTGTTAATATCAAAGGCAACCCTGGCAGGAATGGCAGAATGGTCTCAAGAAAGGAAATTCTCTTACAGCACAATCGATACGCATTGTTTTATAATTTGAAGGCATCATAAACAGCACAATTATGCGAACGCTTACTGAATTATTCATGCTTCAGTTTATTGTTTGTTATAGTGACAAATTCCCCTCTCTTTCTCTCTCATCGAGCCCATAAATCGGTCGCATCTCCTTTTAGCATTAGTCTGGACTGGGCTTTGCGTTCGTATGCTGTGTCGATGAACGTTAGAAACGCCTACATTGCCCGCATGCAACTGATTTCATAGAAATTCTGTTTACTCTCAATTTGCCACGTAAAACTTCAGAAAATGTTCTGATAACAAATCAATAAAAAAAAGATATGACTGTGACACCGATCGGTTGTTGTCCTAGGCGGTCCTTCTCCTGGCTTCTCTCGTTCTATGCGTATGTTGCAGGCACCTAAAAAATGCATCCTAAAAAGGGAAGGGTCAAGTAGCATCGATTGGACCATGTGTGTTCTTGTCATCAATGGGACAGCGTAGGGCTTTACCTTAGCGCAATAAACTCAAAAGAAATGGAACTTCCTTGTGATTTTCTCGTTTCAGAACCTAAAGAAATGGACCTGTTGTATAGTCAATTCCTTGCTCTTGTCATGAATATGACGGCCTGCCGTACTCTTCCTTTGCGGCCATTTAAACCTGCGTCGCCTAACGTGGGTTAAGGTGTTATCCCTTACAATTTCCCCTCAGTTTTTTTTGTATTCCCATCACCTCCGCCTCCGCCTCCGCCTCCGCTCACTTGTCCTTTCTTTCTTTTTTTCCTTCCTCTCTACTGCACATCCATAAACGTCAGCATGTCCATGTTCCTTTCCAAATTCCTCACGGGAAGGAACATCTCAAAGTCGAGCCTGGAGTTATTGACGGAAGCATGGACTAGCATACAAAAGTACTATGAAACCGCCGCGGGTAGAGTGTTGATCTACTTGTGGAAGAACACATGTTGACCAGATTTGCTATTCCAGATCCACTTAAAGATGCCGTTGATATGACTCCCATTCCTTGCTGTTTACAAAATATTGTTAAACTCATTCAGGGTGAAGAGCTAGAATATGAACGCGCAAGTGACAGTCTAGAAACCGGTCCCTGTCTGGAGTACTTATTGCATAAGCGTGTGCTCGAAGAACTTGTAGAGTTTGCAAAAGTCGATGTGCGTTTTTTTCCTGCTTTTCTTTGCATTCGATTTGTTGATCATGTTTATCTCTAGACACCTTTTGGGATGCGTATTCATTGTCTTCGATTTTTCTGCAGTCTGATAACTAATGTACACGCACAACTGCTACCGGAACGAGCTGTACACGTCCCTTTGCAAAAACTCATCACGTCCTGCCATCGGTTGATTGCACATCATTATGAACAGCTTGCTACGGATGCCGAAGCATGTTCGGATGAACGTTATGCAGCCATCTCCGAACTGTCGTTAGAACTCGTCAAGTTGATGCATGGTGTCTTCTCTCACTTTAAGGGAACCAACGCAGCGCTGATGGATTTATTCTTTGAACGTGGATGGTGCAGAGGTCTGGGTGAGAACGTCTGGCGAAGTAGCAAAGATGGCAAGACATTTCATAAACGACGAGAAAGCTTTGATGAGAAGATTGCATGGAACATGTTTTTAACGGTAATACTTTCACGATTTTTTTCGTTTGGGTTGCTTTTTTTTTCGGCTGACTCGTGGCTAACTAAAAGCGAAACAATATTAATCGTGGTCCACAGCCTCGGTTCGATATGTTTACGTACCTCATTGATTACATGAACATTCCAGGCGAAACTGGTGAAATTGCAAGGGAAGCTATCTTATTTGCCCTGAGACTTTTGGACGGCGATCCCGAATACGTGTGTTACGTTGTTGAATATTCCGGTTTATGTGAAGTCATGGTAAGGTTACGGTGCTAAGAGGGACGTTTGTTATGAGATTTACGTTTTACATCCCTAGGCTGAACGATTAGCTCATTTTTTTGCAGCGCTGCCGAAAAACGCAGGTGCCTTTTCTATCTCACACAATAACCGTGTCGTACCAGTGCGACCTCCACGAAGGCGTATCCATTTTTCTGTCCCAGCTATGGTCACAAACAATAGCTTAATGATTACTGTCAATGCCCATAGCAGCTTTAAAAAGAAGAGAAGGAAACGAAGTCCCTTTGACGTCAATTTCGTACGAACACTTGAATCTGTCCGGGATGGAGAGCGTATCGTCGATGAGTTTTACAGCTTTTGGGAATATTTGAATGACGTCGCAAGAGTCGCAGATAAACGATTAGTCACGGCATTGATGGCCCAACTGACAACCATTTTTTGGCATCCTGTCGTATGCACTGCCCTTAGCTCGCCATCCGCAGAATCTGCTACAGCTGCTACCGCTTATACAACAGAAATGATTCGATCCCTAACGGATCAGAAGTTGCTGCACGCTTTCCTGGTCGTCCTTATAGGTGAGGAAGGTGGTATTGGAAAAGACCTGGAACCCGAAAGCCGTGGTGCTTCGTTACACCAAGATCTGATCGACGAAGATCGCGATGATGAATCGGAGCATACCGATGAGGACACAAAGCCCGAAGAGGAAAAAAGTCCACGAATTGAAGATGATGACGAGGAGATCACGCTGCGAGTCCTTTTGATAAACCGTATCGATGCCGAGCACCCAGAATTGTCTCTGTCAACTTTGCGGTTATTTGACACCGTACTTGAGACATACAGTCAGTTTGCCATCTACAACTTGGTACTTCGTAATTATCTCGACATCGATCCAGCTGGTGAATACATCGAAGAAACAGATAACCTTAGCAAGGATGCCACAGATACATCCTCTTTAGGATCTAAATTGTTGGATGACCGTGCAAGTGCAGCAGAAAACGATGCAGTTAAACTAGAATCCAATGAAAAAGAAGAGGACACGCTTCCGTCAGAGAACGAAACGAGAGAAGATGATTCAGGGAAAGAGGATGCTTCGAAGAAGGATAACAAGACTGAAAAGGTGCGATGGCTCGTGGAAAGGTACAAACGAACATCGATGATTATTCAAGCATATCTTAATCGTTAAAATAGAGTATTGTCTCTTTTACCTCTTGAAGATGAACTTGAACGGATGAAGGCGCCACCATTGTCATCCGTTATCCCATCGGAATCATTTGCCTCTACTGTCCATGGACGTGATACGTCATCTACCGGAAATAGGCAATCTACAAGCGATCACGCAGATGGAAGCAGTCAGAGCGACAGCACCGGCAGCACGACGTCATTCAACAACGCTGTTGTGCCCGGTAACAGCTATGATGACTATTTCCACGAAGCTCAGGAGCGTTTCCAGTACGGACTTTTAGCACGCAATTTCTGGCATTCACCATACCCACCACCCAAGACAAGAAAGGACCTTGAAAGGGAAGCAGAGCATCGTAAAGGTCGACCTCTACGGCCGAAGAGCATGATCCAGACGGATGAAAAAGCTGGGGATGATGGATCAACAGAAGCGAGTGGCAGTATCTCGGTGAAATATGTCGAGGGTTATGAAGGTCTCTTCCTATCACGTATCTTTGATCAGTTCAACAAGTTACTGGAATCATCGATGGAGCAAAATTTACTGGTAACGAGTATACTTCAGAAACTAGCGGGTGTCGTTGATAAGCGTGTGGACGGCGTCATCTGCGACTGGAGGGCGATACGTGTAGGTAACGATGGCGCTCTTTATGGCGGTGTGTGGACTTTACCGGGCGCCAAAGGAAACCGCCGCAGCTTGTACGCATTGCTGGAGCAGGTCACATTTGAAGCTTTGAAGCGTGCGCAACTTGTCCCGAACTTTGAAACTCGTATTTCTTTGGCCAAAAAGCGCGGGATCCACACAGGACAGCAACCACAGCAACTGCCTCCTCATCAAACCAAGAAACGCTCCGCTTCCTCTTCTAACCTTGCAACTTCCATTTCTACTCCCCGTGAATCCACAAAATCGTTGTCTCGTCACCCTAGCTTGTCTCAGTTGGTTTTCTCCAAAGGCAATACTTCCAGCAACCTACCACAAACTACACCACGAAGTCCTTCCTCTCCTTCTGCAACCAAGTCTGCTGGCATTCTGCCTTTACGTGCAAAAACTAGAGATAATAATAGTCTCTTTGTCAACACCTCTTCTGCTGCTCTTGCCATTGATACCAGTGCCAATACCACCAACGGCAACACAAACAATAACAGTAATAATAACGGCGGCGTTTCACCCTCTTCTTTGTTTTTCCAATCACAGCGGGCCAATGCAACCCCCATCACCATGACCAATCCATTTGCAAAGCTAACCAACTTTGTCAACTCATACATTGTCTTGCAAGAATTCTGCAAGGAGTTAGCAGCAGTTATCCTTGTACGACATGCGACGAACTACAACGACATTGGCTTTATAAGACAGCATTCACAACGAGGCGATCCAATGATGAGTATGATGATGGAATCAGAGTGGATAGAGCAAGAAAATGAGGAAGAAGGCGAAGATCCGGCATACAAGCGAAACTTAGACAAGTGGAAAAATCGGATCTCCGTGGTCTCAACAATTGCAGATTGGCGCAGCGTTCGTAGTCTTGACACGATAGACGAAGCCATCACGGCACGTGTACCTTCTGCTACAATGGGATCAGTGGAAGGCAGTAGAGGGTGAAGGCAAAGAATAAATAATTAAGTTTTACTATTTATTCATGAAGTAGCTGGTTTTTCTGTCGATCTGCGTCAGTTTAGAATTCTTTCGCATTAGCTCCATATAAACTTATTTTGCGTGTGTCGGATATCTTCCATTCTTTAACACAAGAGAGCGTCTAGTGTGTCTCAAGTAACGGGTCGTGAAAGGCATCTGAAGGGGGACTAATCTTAATTAGACACCTTGATCACTGCTACCTATTTTATCGACAGAAGTATAGCCTAAATACACGCACGATACCTGCGTATCCACTTAGTCTCTGAATCAGTCCATCTGGACGAAAGCGTAACACATGCTTACAAAGTATTAAATGAAATTTATTCAGTCTAATTAGAAGCGATTTGATAACACAGCATCGTTGGAAATAAAGGCGCTATGCGTGCAACGTGACACTGGCGATCAGAACACCAGCAGCCACGCCTACATTTAGACTGTCTACATCCCCCTTGAATTGGACTGGTCGACCTGGGATACTTGTAAAGGCAGAGCAGCATGCTTTGATATTTGTACGAAGACCCGTGCCTTCGTTGCCAAGTACAAGAATAGTTGGCTCGTGGCCTAAACGAGCGAATTCTTGTACTGAAAGCGTATTTTCCGCAGCCGCAATGTCTGCTCCCACGATATGCCAACCTGGCGAAGCCTACGATTATCGATCAGTTTTCACAATATATCAAACAATAGTTATCACCTTTAGAAATTTGGCTAGGTTATTTGTAGAATAAATGGCAACCAGCTCCGCAGCGCCAGCGCTTACTTTAGACACAGCTGGGCTTAATGGCGCACTAAAGACAGGAGCAAATCAGCTGCCGTAAGAAAAGGAGAAAAGGAGGGAACAACTTGCCTATTTCTAGTCGATAGGACGATACCATCTACACCGAAAAAATGGGCAGTTCTGCGGAGAAGATGAATAAATGCCCCTTTCCTTTCCTTTTTCTTTTTTTTCCGTTCTACCTTAAAATGGAACCAAGATTCTGTTGGTCACTACACGTGAGATCAACAGGAACAAGTGTCAACTTTCGCATTTTACCTGAGGATCCTGCACTTCATCTAACGCAATCCAAAAAGGCGCACCCCGAGCATTGGGTGCAAGTGATTTGATTTCTTTGTTTTTGAGACTAATGGTATATCTTTCGCAATTATGTCAGATGGACACAGAAACAAAGAAGGTTCTGTTTTTTTTTTTTACTTTGATCCTTCCATCGGCATTAGATGGGAGATAGGGATGGGATCCAGTTGTGATGCTTTCAGCACAACGCCCTATATTAAGAGTTGACATCAGGCATCATCCCTGTCTCATCTATATTATACCTGGTGAGGTTTATTCGATGTCATATTGTTCAGATGGCCTTTATCGGTGATTATAACTGGCACACGCTTTGACCGACACTGTTCGATGATGGTATCCACCAAAGTACTTTTTTTTCTTTATTTGAATACAACCAAACATATAAAGGAAAAAAATTACCAACCTGTCTTTCTTTTTTTTCAATTGTTTTTGCTGTTCTTGGATATAAACTGTCATCGGTTTACGCTTGGCTGCATGCAGAACTGCGAGAACACTCGAGGCACCATATATGAGATCGTGATCATCACGATTTATTGATTTGCTGCTTAATGATCGCGCGGCATGTCGGCCATGAACAACAGCACGACGAAACATGACACGAGAGTAATGGATCGGCAGAGAAACCAAAAAACTTTTCAAGCGCGTTATTGACTCCGCTAGTCAGTTCGAACAAATTGCTTAAAAGCAGTTTACAAGGGTGACTTTGTACAGGAGAGCCGCAAGTCAATACCAAGTAACAGATTCTTACAGATGCAATTCGGAGTATGGGCGTGAGCACAAATGGGCCACTTTGGCAAGGTAGAGTATCTAGACAAGGATTTTGGCGAACGGATCTCCTCAAAAGAAGAAAAATGTCCAAACAAAGGCGCGCCTATATGTGTGTATGGACTCTACTCGTGTAAGGGATAGCCAAAATATCAATCCTTAGTTAGATACAAGCGACGTGTGTAGTCGCTCGCTTAATCTATATTCGAGTGTAGGGCCATATCGGACAAATTTGTTTTGATTGGTTCAATCGGGACGGTATTCATTCAGCCGCACCTAACTTTTCATGCAGTGATCGAGCGATATCTCCGTCTGCATTTTCAACATTGGATTTCCTTCGGACAGCCATTCGGACAGCCATTCATAGTCCTCTTGGACAGCCAATTCACGTACTATTTTGGACAGCCAATTAGCGGACATAGCTAAGCTGTAGGATGCATCATCGCTTTGTACTCCGAATGAGTTTCCTAGCATACACGCGACGAATTAAATGTATACACCATTTGGTCGATCAGTGATAATGGAATTATTTGGCAGATACTCTTACCATATTATGTTACTGCTGTATGGTACCAGTCCCAGCAATTTTTTTGGGGACAACAAAATGATTGAAAACTTTCTTTCCTTCTTTATTCTCCCCAAATATTTCTCCAGGTAAGCGCCATCTTTGTAAGAACCGTACAACTAAAGTATTGTGTATCATCCACAGATGCACAAGTATGGCGAAAAGTGGGTGCTTTACTGTTGCCGTGAACATCCGGTTTTACAAAGATAAGCATTTATCACTTACAGAACCTTCTGATAACATCTTTCATAGTCATATAACACTTGTGCACAAACAGGGATATGAAAAGATCATACAAAGGCGAATCAAGACATGCTTTTCATTTCTCTTTTCTTTGCAGCTACATATGTTGCGCGAAAATCGGAGACAACATTTTCTGATAAGTACTTTCTTATTTATGATCGTACAGCCAGCTATTTCATCGTATTTTTTTTTTCTTAGATATGGATCCGGACTGCAGGATGGCAATGAAAGGCTTCAGAAAGCTACACCCAGTTGATAAAATCGTTACTGATTTTGATTGGCTGAAATCGGCTTGGATTCTGGAAAAGCCATATACTGACTTGTTGCCTGCCTTCCTGTAGTCCATGTGCACGAAAGTGCACGTATCGCCGTAGATAATATGGTTTGATACTTAAGGTAAGCGAATCCCTATAGTCTCACTAATTTTCTAATCATTTTATTAGGTTCGTTATTAATCATTCATACTTCACAAATCATTCATCTATCAGAAAAGTCATCCCAGTCAATTCTATACTGGATACCATGTTTAATACCATGCGTCACCGGTTAAGGGTAGGTTTTTCAGGCTTTTTATACTATTAGCTGACTTCAAAACAGTGCACCATAGGTCACCGTAGTCACGCGGTCAAAAGAAGGCTGATGATGGACGGCTTTGGCTGTCCGAAGGCAAATCCTTTCAACATTGGATACATATTAATCAAGTAATAACGGCGTAAAGCATATGTTATTGATTTGTTAGGAGCGAATTATCGTCGCATGGCTCCGCGTAATTGGTAAGCATTTTCCAGTTCGGCTTCCAACGCCTTGATCTGGGCATGCTGCGTCTCAAGGTCCTTGTTCAAGCGATCGCGCTCGGAGACCAACTGAGCTTCCCATTGTCGGAACCGGACTTCTTCCTTTTTGACCTGATCAGTGAATGTCTGACGAAGCTGATCCTCCTGCTCTTTAAACTTGGGATTTTCGTATTTCTTTTCCCTATGGCAACGTGTCAGAGTTTCTTTCTTTTTCGCAATACTTGCTTTCTTACTTTGATTCACCAAATTTACGGGTTTCCATCTGCATTTGTCGATAGCATTCATAATGTATCTCCTCTGTGGTTGAGATCAAGTCATGCATATGCGATCGGATCAACAGCTTACGTAGCTTGATAAAGTCGCAATGATCCTCGTTTTCTACTTCCGCCACTCCCCACGCATACTCTCGCCCCTTCACCGTCCGTCCATTAGGAAGCTGAACGTCCATCGTCGAACCGATAACTGAGAAAGGCATGGCTTGCATGATGCTCTTGTTGACCTGCGTAATACCCTCATCCTCGCTCTCGATGGGACAAGAGTACACACGGATATCTTGTGCGGCAATAACATCCAATATCTAACGGACAGGTTAAATGAGTAACGGTAGATAGGATAAAATTCCGGTGTATACGTTTTGTTTGAATTTGATCAGGTCCTGAGGTGTCAACGTGTCCGCTTTGGCAATGACCGGGATGAGGTTGACGCGCGACCCCATATGCTTCATGATTTCAATATCCAGCGGCTTCAAGCTACACATATTTAAATACTCGCTCCACTCTTCCTTTTACATACGTATGACCATTGGGACGAATGAAGTATAGACAAGCATGAACACGAAGGTCGATGACGCCGACACGTTTAGGTTGCTGTTCCTGAGCCATGAAACTTTCGTGCTGGTCATCAATGAACTCGACGATAGGCATCCAGCTATCACGATTGTTCACATAATCTCCAAATCCTGGTGTGTCAATCACGGTTAGCTTGACTTTGAAATTCTTTTCCTCTAGCTCTATTTGCGAAAAGGTAAGTTCGATTATTCCAATTTGTGCTGCCTTGCCTGCTTTGGTAATTTCGATTTCCACCGTCTTCTCGATTTGTTTGGCATGGCGTTGCGAGAGTTGTTTGGCGTCTTTGATAGTACTTGTAAATAGCGTATTCACAAACGTCGTCTTTCCTACACCCGACTCGCCTAGTATAAAGCAGAAAAATTTAGTGTTCCAGAAAAACAGAAGGAAGACAGTTTACCGCACACCATCAAGGTGAAGTTGGCTCCGCGTTTGGAAACAATTTTGTGTCGTTGGTTAGGCAAATGAGCGACACCAACATCGCCAGAAATAAGAGCAGATGGAGACATAGATAAAGAAAGTAAGGAAAGAAAAAAAGGATCTAGGTGCGCCAACTGTCTTTTTTTTTTTTGGTTTACAACGTGCTTCATTTCCGTTGTGTCACTATGCTAAGTATAACTGGCGGAGATTTACGATCTTCCATGCGGCCAGTTGATGGCTGGTTTGGTTGATACGAAACTAAGAGAGAAACTCGTGCTTTATCGCAATGCTGGTAGGACGAGCATTTCACGATGGGCGAGTCACCGTGCATCTTCTTTTTCGGGATTTGAATTAAAGTGTCAAGGTCCAATGAACTGGAATCAGTCTAAGAAAACAAAAGAAGAAATACGTTAAACAACCTCTGCAGTCTCCTTTCTTTAATCACTAAATCATAATCAAATTTCATGTCTGTGCTGACAGTCTTCAAGAGCAGTCTGCTTAGAAATGTACCGGATACATCCGTGAAAGGACGCAGATGGAATCCATGTCGATTACGAATTTGAGTTCGCCTAATTCCTCTGCGGAATCCGAAACATCGAGGTTTCTGGGCATCACTTGTTTACTGCCCTTTTGCGTACTGATCTGCATCCATTGGCAGTTGTCTTGCGTCCATTTAAAAGTACTTACTAGTTCTGATACAGGTTCTAACATAACTTGAAAGCAAAAAGACAAACTGGATGCCCTTTGTCATGGTGGTACGTCTTTGAAATTTACAGATATTAGATGTCCCCATAGTCCCCACTCTTTGTCTTGTATTTCCGATAGCAAAAGAATACGTCTTAATAAAATACCAGTGACTTGTCATCTATGTCGGTGAGCTCCTTATACTGAATATTAGACAAATTTTTACGCTGATCTATATAAATTTTGCGCCCATAAGGAACCACTTTTACGCTAAGAAAAGAATCAAACATGCGTTCGTTAATACATAAGTTGGCAACAAATTCATACACTACTTATATCAACGCGGTCGCTCGATGGACGCAAAATTGATATCGACAGCATAAAAATTTGTTCGTGGCTAATGAATGAAACAAATACTTGGATGTCATTTTACTTACCCCCGAAGGGTAATACCATGATTTCATGGCGGCCGCATCCCACACAGTGATGGGGGGGGATGAGAGAGGGGAGAAAAAGGCACAAGGCCAGTTGTAACGCACTGCAGAGGACTTGAAGCGATACAACATCCAGCGATCTATCGTACAAGATGAGTGACGCTGAGTGCGACAACGTTTATTTTACTTAAGTGATTGGTAAAGATGCCACCGCAGCTGAGACGGTTCGGGACAGAGGTCATACAGGCTAAACAATACACCAAACGACATGAGTGATCCTGGATGCGTATTCCATTAAAAGTACATACCGGGGATGTAAAATGAACAGACCCCCCAAAAAAAAAGAATTCATGCATCCCTTTTAAATACTGTCACTTCAAGTGTTCCGATTGATACGTTGGGAACCTATCACAATGGACCAGCGCAATACACCTTTGATCTAGATGTGAAGGTACCTGATTCTCTACGCAAAGATCTACTGCTCCTCGCCGCAGGATCGAGTTGTGTCGACGCAAATGTGTGCTCAAAATCCAGTATTTTCTTGCACATTTGCAAGAGTAACGATGAGGACACTACTAACGGGCACCGCATTATTCAATTTTTGGGAGTTACCAGCGAGATACTTTGTAGCTCCATTTTATGTAAAAATTGGGTGGCAAAGGGAGGCTGTGATAACGTAAAGCTTCCGATCACAGACTCGCTCATAAGGCGAACGTAAAAATATGCACTTCAAAGCGTAGAGCCCATCTGGAAGTAACGCAAAATAACTCAAATGAACGCAAAATCAAGGAAAAATCCGGTAATTCCCTTTGCTGAGTAATTAGATTTGGGAATGAAATAAGACGGGCGTAGTGGGTATGCTAAGACTTTTATTGTTTGAAAATACTCATGGAGATTATCCGCTGACTTTTCCTGTCGTTTGTGGCAAGCTATTGAGTCAAAGCGCTAAGATTCTGTTTTCTTTAGACCAGTGTAACCTATGAAGTCAGCTGTGTAATTGGTGTTTCGCAACGTCCACCAAAAGGTGGTAACGGGTCCGGACCAATTCGAGAAAACCTATGAATGAAGGATTAGCATGAACGTTCATCCACGTGCTGCATCTTTGCTTACCTCTCCTTTGTCATTCATGTACCACGACTTGCATCCTACCGACCATACAGTTGGCTTGATATCTTTTCTTAGTTTTTCCACAAATTTCGTCTGTGCTTCCTTTTTTGGCTCAAGCGCCTCTAATCCATGTCTTCGCATGTGCTTAATACTTTCAATAGCAAAGTCAACCTGACTAATTGAGGTACTAGCGTTAGTATGCTCTTGATGACAAAGGCTATCGGTTGTACCATTCAGCCATGCTAACAACTGAGTTGTGACCCAAGATGGAGGCTGGACCCAGTAGCATGAAAAAGTTCGGGAAACCATGAATACTGACGGATTTGTACGTTGCAGGATAGTTGGTGTCCCAAAGTTCGTTAAGTGATTGACCGTCCTGACCATAAACTTTAAACAAGATTAAAAAGGCGCCGGTGCATATTAAATTAAAGAAAACCTTGCAGATTGCCTAAGAATCCTTGAACATTGAATCCGGTAGCAAGACATAGAATGTCGTATTCCGCTTCGTTTCCATTTTCGCATATAATTGTTCGCCCTCGAATTTCACGTATATTGCTTCGTTCAACAATCACATTATCCCGACAGAGGCTTTGTAAGTACGTTTCTGAGACAGCAACGCGTTTGCAACCCGGAGCAAAGTCCCTAGGATGAGTCAGCTATATTGCCTCTGTGGGGAATGTGTCACTTACGGAACAAGCAGTGGCACAAGATCTGGGCGCCCTTGTGATTCGAGAGATTCTTTTATGTATCGAACAAACCATCTGTGCAAATAACGAACAAACCACAATGATGGATAGCCCAGAGGAATAAAAAACAGTTCCATCTAATACAAAAGTAGTTCAGACTAGACATCCGCATACCTCGGGATCTACCTTTATAAAGAGCCAGAAGCGATAAAGCGTCATGATCCAGGGAAACCATGCGAAGAGAGTCTTGACTCTTTCCGAATAATAGTACTGCTCACGGTACATACACCAGATAGGCGTTCTTTGATAGCTTGTCAAAGAGGCAGCAGTTTCGGCCAGCTTTGGAATAGTCTGCACAGCGCTAATACAAAGAAACAAGGGTGAGAGGGATGCAGCGAAACAAGCTATTATTTCGTCATCTACCTTGCACCACTACCAATGACAGCGACCTTCTTGTTGGTGAAATCTACACTGGGGTCCCAAAAAGCAGTATGTACGATTTCGCCTTGAAAGGATTTGAATTGTTCTGGTACGTTCGGTACTCTCAATGGGCCAAGTCCTGCAAACCTACACAAACGTTATGACAAAGCATGATACGCACATCGCTACACATACACAAAATTGAAATAGGACGTCTGGATGACATCTCTTTGCTGCTTGTTTCGCCAGTCAACCTTCCACTTTCGTTGAGATTGCAACCACGTCAATTGGACCACTTCGGTTTCGAACATAGTGTGGCTGTATAAATCATACTTTTTTGCCACGTTACGAAGGTAATCCAGGATTTCCGGTTGAGGACTATATCTCTGGCTCCAATCTTTTCAAAGTTCAGATGCTGTATTCTAAACATACGTTTTACCTGGGTTCTTTTCAAAACTGAAAGAATACATATGCGAAGGGACATCGCAAGTGCATCCTGGGTAAGTGTTATGGTACCAGGTGCCGCCAACCTCTTCAGATGCTTCAAAAATCTGTGCTGTGATGCCAAGCTGTTTCTTGACTTGAATTGCAGCGCATAGACCACTGAAGCTATTTGAACGATGAGAGCTACGTCATTAAGAAAACAATTATCAGTTTACCCTGCGCCAATAACCGCTACAGTAGTTTCAGAATTTTCCATTTTCCCAACGATAGACGAAGAGGAACAAAAAGAAGACACTAGGATAGAAAAAAGAGAAAGGTCAGCATTTTATGGTCAGATAAGGTTCAATATGCGATAAGGCCCTTATTATTTTGCGAGGAAGTCATTGTTGGTCGCACAGAAACATGTCGCAGTACCACACACACTTCTGGGTCTATCTACTTTTGCTCTATAAAGAGACAACCAATTATTATCGGTATGTGTTGCTAATCCTAAGTAGTTTGGTGTCTGGCAAGTTTCGACAGTTTGAAAAGGCTTTGACTTATATCCTATCTCACTTGGGAATGGTATACCATAGGATTCATGGCTACCGGTACACAGAGTTTTTAAAATGCAAATGCACTTGTCATACCTGGACCACATACAGTCAGCATTACCTTTACAAAGATGGTCTCTGTACGTTGCTCAAGGCTCTGATTGTTATTAAAAAGCCAATAGCCTGTACATATTCAGAACGGAAGACGTATTTGACATCAACATACGTTCCCAGCAGGTCTGTCACCAACATCATTGGTCTGCATACGAGGTGAACGTAGTCCCATCACAGTTTACCACGTATAATAGGTTAACTCTGTAGCAGAGTGTGAAGCATAAAGGAAAAAGAAAGAATCTACTTTTATTTGAGATGGTCCCTTACATTCCAGGACATACAATAATGCAAGCATGTGAAGTCTGTCGACTTGAGACCTCTGCGTCTGATCAATTGCTCTACATCTGTGGCTGCACCACGTCATGGAAAACACTACATGTGATTTTTTATCGAGTGATTTCATCAAATTGTATGAGTAAATTGCATCATCTGTTGAGATGGAACGTATGTTATTACGACCATTTTGAGCAAGCCAGGACCCAAGTTCAGTAAAAAAAGGTGAAATTATATAACTTGCGTGGTCTTGGTTTTTATACAGCCTAAACTTGGCATAAGCAATATGGATATGTTACTGCAGTCTCAAGACCACGCCATGTTGGCCCGCCAACGGTTATCAGTTATTGTATTCGCAAACGCAGAGTTTATTTTGCTTGTATGACTTCATATTCTAATATTTAGCTCCAGTGCCTTACCTGTACTCAGTTTGACAAGCCTTTCGATGCATGAGCCGAAGGCGGTCTGGAACCTGTGTATTTAGCCACAGCAGTTGGTAGACACTTGAGTTTGGCAGAGTCAAGAAGGACAAACATCACCTTATAGTTTGAGGATCGACAGAGCATAATGTTATTCGTTGTTACTGGGGGGTTGGATGGCGCTGGCTAGAGGGTGGCAAGTCTTAAAGAATGCAGCGTTCAACAAAGACTCTGTGCCGAATGACACTGTCCACAAAATAGCAGTTTACCGTAGCATATTGTTAATTATAAAGAAAAAAATCTAAAGTACCAGAGAGCCTAGTAGTTCGGAGCGCTCCAACAACAGAGACGTTACGGGATATTGAGCAGTCCCGCATGAAAGATGTCTGCTGCAGTGTCCCACCCCGGCGTCTCCGACAATCCTCTCGTACTTCTTTTCACATGTCTGGGGCATTTTCTTCTTGGAAGTATCGTATATATTGTAAACTGGTATAAGAAGAAAATATGCACCATTAACTGACTAAAAAGAAACGGATAAGGTAAAGTATGGGTTTTGCTGGTATATATTTTACTAATGATTCCCACGACCTTCGTCAGCATTAAGATCACGCATTCTGTTCCAAATATCTGTATGACGTGACAGTGGCCTGTCATCCACTGGCCTTTCGCGGTCCTGTCCCAATTCCCTTTCCCACTGATCGTGGTCGGAAGCTGTGTACGTGCGCATGCCAGCGTTGTTATTAACGGCTGTTGTCGTTCCTGCCGTATTCTCTTCATCTTTCTTTTCGTTGTTGTATACGAACATAGGATAGTCGTTCCGATGGTTGAGATCTCTGTATGCACTGTTTTCGTGTGACAAAGCACCAGGCATCCATCGTGGATTAAGCTTCCGTGCGTTCCTGCGCATGCGGAAAAAGTAATAACCAACAGCGCCCAGAATGAGCAGGAACGCAAGCAGACCAAATGAAATGCCGAAACCTTTTTTCTTCTTATCGTCGTTGTTCCCATTTTGATAAGGATTAGAAATCACGGTTGGATCATACGGCAGAGGATGATCTCCTTGGTTCATTAGTTGCGACGGTGGAGCAGGGAATTCATAGCGGCAATTGGGCTGATTCGTAGGTTCAATTCTGTCCTGATGAGGCATACTTTCGACCCATTTCCACTCTTCCATATCAAGAATTCCCATATCGTTGATGTAGACCTGGTTTCCATTTGACTCCACATTTTGGATACCTAAAGAACGCAGTGTAAGATGTTCGCAGTGACATTGGAATTATCGTTTTCTTTACCTAACATGACCAGCATGTACTTTCCATAAGTTATCG
The DNA here is from genome assembly GCA_000697055.1 of Saksenaea vasiformis B4078. Lineage (NCBI taxonomy): Eukaryota > Fungi > Mucoromycota > Mucoromycetes > Mucorales > Saksenaeaceae > Saksenaea > Saksenaea vasiformis. The sequence continues at coordinate 2,177 of JNDT01002385.1, read as the reverse complement.
CCTGGTGGCCCGCGCGCGCTGCAGGCGGCGTGCCACTGACGGATGGCTTGGACCATGAAAGATCGCAGGTATTCAATACGTAAATGTCGTTTGTAGGGCTAAACGTTGCGGCGGAAACGTTATGACCGCCAAAGATAACAATAGAATGGCCGTCCGGTGCTATTTTTTACGGCCCGGTTTTAGTATAAATGACCATTCTAGTCTTGCAAGATATCACTTACCAACAGTAGCTGAATAACTAGATGGCAATGAGTACATTGTTCTACTTTTGTTTGAGTTCACTTACGATACGGCTGCTGGTGGGATGTCACCAAAGGTGGCCATCGTTACCGCCTTGTTTTCGACGGTATCATAGACTTCAACATGTGAACAATCTATACATTCTGGAAAATCACTTACCGAGAACACTCTGGAAATCTGCTTTGGCATCTGGCTGGGCCTTTGTTGACGTACGACCACCAAAGATGAAGAGACGATTGTTACTGATATAGGTAAGATAAGTACCACCAACGTATCTAGACGCTTGCTATTACATCATGTTCATGGAATGGCCATAACGAGCCGGTCGTTCGCCATACGGGTAATTAACGTCACGGTAGAAGGTCCACTCAGCGTGATTGGTATCAAAGCTGTAGAAATCATTGTACTATTGTTTGATCTTCAGACACATGGCGCCGACTTATTGTTAGCCTAGAATCTTACCATCTTTGTCTGACTTTCCGGGGCGCCAGCAGGAGTACGGCCTCCGTAATACCACGCGATACCAGAATTATTCGCCGTGGCAGTCATGAGCGCACGTGCTCCGGGCAAAGTACTTTGCATAGTGCTTACTGTTCGAATAGTAAAATGGTTTAGTACTTTTGACTAGCAATCATATTTTTTTATGTCGTTACCAGTGCTCCAGTAGCCACCTGTGGTGTTGAAATTGCTCATGGAGGTCATCTGTGAATTGAGCGAAAGCATGTTGCCTGCCTGGCAGTAAATGTTATTGTTGACGCCACGAAAGGCGACACCACCCTGGAATGGTTGGAATTGTCCTTGCGGTGCCAGTTTCGATGCAGCTATCCATTTAGGATTGTGAACATCAAATCCGTCAGAGAAATCCAAGCCCCATATGTCCAAAGTAGACTACGAGAACATTCGTTAGTTCGTACTTATCTAAGTCGAAATGACGAAGCTTACTTCAGAACCACCAACTATATAGGGATTGCCGTCGACGTACACAGCCGAAAATAAAGATCGGTCAGTAGCTCCAGCTGGTTGTTGTAGTTGAGCGTGTACGGAAAGGAAAGAAAACAGGAGAAAGCCGATACGAAGGGCAGTATTGCCCAGACGAACTGCAATCATTATTTCGTAAAGGAAGGTATAGGTGAAAGAAACGGGAAAGAGAGTCGGCGAATCCCAAATCTCTGTAGCACGATCTTTGCCTTAGGACGGGTAGTACAACACTGCCTCATGCTCGTGAAATGCTCACGCCGGACGTACATTTAGAGACAAGCCTCTCTTTCTTTTAGTCCTTTTGATTTTCTGGTTAGTTTATTACAGAAACAAGATAATAAAGTTTGTTGGCTAGAAGTAGTGTACTCAGTAGAAGAAAGTGAAACTCCAAACAATACACTTGATGGTTGATCGCGGAGAGCAAATTCATAGGTAGCACAAACCTGGGGAATATGGCCTTACCTTTTTACTCTGATCTTTTTTTGGCTTACATGTGCATTTAAAAACGGAAACCATTAATATGAAGGAACAAAACACAAGCCATCTCATGACGATGGGTAAAATAATTCCTGGTGATTTATATACAAACGGCTTCATCGTTGAACTCGGCCACACAAGAAACACAACAATGATTTTACTTATTTGGACCATCTTGTTGTGTCGTGACTGGAACTGATAAGTACAGTGAGACTGAAGGGTGTCGTTTATTTCGGTAGAAAAGTAGACCAGGAACTAATTACTAGCTATGGCTGTATTTATATGATCGGAGATCATGTCTATTATATTGACACAGCGATAGATTATATCTCAGACACGACATTACCCCCCTCCAGGCTGTTTAGCCGTGGAAGTCTTACACTCGTTGACGGGTTCTATAATTATGACGTTTTTTGTTTGACATGTTTTGCTTGGTCACAGTTTGATTTGTTTGACGCTTGCGTTTGTTATTTGCAGTTGTA
>JNDT01002384.1:0-152316 GCA_000697055.1 Saksenaea vasiformis B4078 | reverse complement strand
ATTAATAACGAACCTAATAAAATGATTAGAAAATTAGTGAGACTATAGGAATTCGCTTACCTTAAGTATCAAACCGTATTATCTACGGCGATACGTACACTTTCGTGCACATGGACTACAGGAAAGCAGGCAACAAGCCAATATGTGGCCTTTTCAGAATCTAAGCCGATTTCAGCCAATCAAAATCAGAGACGATTTTGTCAACTGGGTCTAACTTTCTGAAGCCTTTCATTGCCATCCTGCAGTCCGGATCCATATCTAAAAAAAAATAGGATGAATAGCTGGGTGTACGATCATAAATAAGAAAGTACTTATCAGAAAATGTTCGCAACATATCTAGCTGCAAAGAAAAGCATGTCTTGATTCGCCTTTGTATGATCTTTTCATAGCCCTATTTGTGCGCAAGTGTTATATGACTATGAAAGATGTTATCAGAAGATTCTGTATGGGATAAATGCTTATCTTTGTAAAACCGGATATTCACGGTAACAATAAAGCATCCACTCTTCGTTGTGCTTCTACACGTGTTGATGATAAACAATACATTACTTGTACGGTTCCTACAAAAATGACACTTACCTCTGGAGAGACATTTTGGGGAGAAGAAAGAAGACAAGAAAGATTTCCATAATTATATTGTCCCTAAAAAAATTGTTGGCAGTAACATAATACGGTAAGAGTATCTGCCAAAGAATTCCATTATCACTGATCGACCAAATGGTGTATACATTTAATTCGTCGCGTGTATGCTAGGAAACTCATTCGGAGTACAAAGCGATGATGCATCCTACAGCTTAGCTATGTCCGCTAACTGGCTGTCCAAAATAGCACGTGAATTGGCTGTCCCAAGAGGACTATGAATGGCTGTCCGAATGGCTGTCCGAAGGAAAGCCCCTTCGAAAAGCATTAAGCTGGGGTTCGCTTCCCATGACCCTCCTATCAAGCCACACGAATGGTGGTCACAGCGGAGTTCGGTGCCTTTTTCAGAAAAGCGATTCGAGAGCTCGCAACGAAGGTTCCCATTATCATGGCGAAAGCAAAGAAGGCGACGATCAAATTCCAAAAGAACAAGCTCAAGCAGACTGTTGAGCGGCGGAAGAAGAATGCACAGTTTAAAAAGCAAGTTGCTCGCCGGAAGCAACGTCGATCAGGTGGCGAAATCGGGACAGGTGCGTATTATGCATTGAGACGACGCGATCTAACCACGATCTGAAGCTACCCATGCGGGAGAGAAAGTTGAGGAACAGGAAAACAGGTTCGCAGTGGAAGAAAAGATAAATGAATGGTTGAATTTTAACTCAGAATGGTTACAACAGCACCGAGAACGAAGTTAACGTGGAAGAGTATTTCTGCGGCTATGTGATTGACAGCGAGGAAACGTTGGATCTAAGTGATGACGAGGTAAAAAATACTGGGTATATGTTCAATTTTTTTGGCTGATTGAATTCCTTAGGAACAAGATCTGGATGTACTAGACGAATTTTCGGCACTAGAAAGCGACGAAATCGAACAGGACGGCCAGGAGATCGAGAATATGGACGAAGATGAAAGCGATGATGATGACGAGGAAGAGAGCGAAGAAGAGGAGGACGACGATGCTGAGGACAATTTGCAAGTTGTGTCCAGCGAAATGTTGGCGTCATGGTGCAAGGATGCTGCGAAGAAGTCGCCTAGCGCACTCAAGCATTTGCTACTAGCTTTTAGAGCTGTTTCCCGATCGGAGGATGGGCCTAATACATATCGGGTCCAGAGCAGCAAGGGTGAGCACAAGGGGAACAAACAATGCTAATGGCGTACTAACGCATCCAACTTTGGTGATTTGTAGTTTACACCAAACTTATTCGCAAGACATTAAGTTTGACATATCCAATCTTGAGCCAGCACATTTATCTCACTAAAAAGATCCGACATCCAGCAAAGACAAAGAATTGGCCAAAGCTCGGAAAGGTTGCTCATCTTTTCCTCAACAATTGCGTTCGTTTGCTTCGAGACATGGAGCATGACGAAATGGTCGCCTATATTCTTAATGAACTGGAGCCAAGCATTCCCTATTTTGGCTGCTTCCCCAAGTCTGCACGGGAGTATTTAAGGGTCTTGCTGGATAAATGGTCAGATGTTACATTGTCCTCTGAGGTTCGTGCAAGCTGTTACCAAGCGATACGGCAACTGGCCACCACCGCTGTCGATGTGGAGAAGCGATCTTATCTGGGACATGCTCTGAAGGGAACGTATTTAGTGACAGCAAAGCGTGCAACCAATGTCAACGAGAAGAGTTTACCGGTGATTCAGCAATTGTTCGAAGAAGCAGCGGATCTGTACGCCATTGAACCCAAACTCAGCTATCAACATGCTGATGTGTACCTTCGTCAACTGGCCGATCATCTGAAAAAGGCCAAAAAGGCGCAGACCGTCGAGGCTTTCAAAACGATCTACACATGGCAATTCATCAGCTGTCTGGACTTTTGGGCAAGTGTAGTGGCAACAACGTGCAATCCTGAAACTGGCAAGACGTCTCCTATGGAGGATGCTGTCTGTCCACTCGTTGAGCTGTCTCTTCATACCTTACGGTACGTAATTTAGAGGATGTGTCTTATGGGAAAAAAGCTGACGAAAAGAATTAGATTGAATCCTGCAACTTCATTTCTTCCACTCCGTGTGCATATCATCCGAACATTGATAGGCTTGATTGATTCCACAGGCTGCTACATTCCTTTGGCACCTCATCTGTTCGATATCTTTGAAACAGAGGCCCTCAAGGGACAGGCTGTTCAGGCAGACGTTGCGCCGTTCGACTGGGATCTACATCTCAAGACTCCCAAAGCTTATATGGATACCAAGATTTATCAAGTATGTTAATCTTACTTCATGCAAATTAAAGTAGCTAACAACATCTTTGCTTATAGGATGCCGTCTACCAAGCGGTGTATGATGGTATAGTTGATTTCTACGCCTGTCAAGGATTGTCCATCGCTTTTCCTGAACTGGCTATTCCTGCGATAAGCAAGGTAGGCGAAATACTAGCAAAGGAAGTGGCCATGTCTAATTTTATGAGCGCAATAGTTGAAAGATCAGCAGAGGAGGATGAAGGGTACCCGTTTCATCAAGTCATTACGAGCGCTGATCGAAAAGGTAAGTCATGCCTGAGACGATGCATTCGTTTTGCTCATCACGTATCGCTAGCTCGAGACGCATAAAAATTACATTGAACAAAAGCGCTCCTCCATTGAATATGGTCCAAACAAACTAGACGAAGCTCTTTCCTTCTTGAGAAACACCGCTTTCGAGCAAACACCACTCGGCAACTTTTTAAAGAAAAGAGCACAAAGTAATGTAAACAATTAAAGAAACACAACATCGCCCCCTTTTTCTTTTTTCTGCATAGACATCACCCGGGATCATTGACAATGCATAATGAAAAATCGTAATAAAAATCACGGACCTCAGACTGACTTATTAAACTGTGCATCAAATAATCAATCTCCATGACGGGCATACCTATGATCCTAAAACGTCTCAAAGAGTTAATACTGGAATTGGAATCAACGTTTGCGTCAGCTATATGTCCTTTTACGTTCAAGTTGAATAAATTTAGCGCTGGAAATTGATGCGTCTTTGCGGCCTCGAAGTAGTTTACTTTGCGTCAATCCTACAAATAGTTCGCGTGTGAGTAACTTACGTTTTTGCATTGAAGTGCTTCAGTGATCGTTTTTCCGATATCCCGTCGGAAAGCAGTAAAAATGTTTCAAGATAAGCACAAGTTCCACCCAAAATAATCCTTACTTAAACGAACGTACGAATTTCCTTTTTTTTTTTATTTGTTCTTTGGCTCTGTTCTCTTTAACATCCTCGGTAAGGATGTCAATATATATACATACACAATTATTCATGATTTTTTGTCTATCGATAGCTTGCATGACCGCTGTCCCGAACCGTCCTGGCTGTGGTGTAGCTCCTTGTTCACCACAAGGTAAGCAAGTATTATCGCAGGCTGCCTTATCCAACTTCGACAACAGAACCTTGCCAGACGTTTGCATCGCTTCAAGTCCTCTGCACGGCGTACTCTCTTAACACTGGTCCTCGTCACCAGGAACAACCCCATGCTGGCCCCACCGGACTCAGGCGCGGGCTTGGCCCAGGCTTTTTGGCCTGATTACCTTCGGGGTAAGTAAAAAGGCAATCAAATCATCTTCCATTTACTAACCGTGAACAATTTTTTATGCTGCTCCAATAAATTATGCGCCCATCTGGAAACCGAGTTGATGTAAGTACAGTATTATTTCGTCGCCAATTTGTGAACTAATGACCGCATATTCAATTATTTCCTTAGCGCAAACTTGGTTCTTCATGGACGCATAGTTTATTTAGAGTAGAGTAAAAAGTTGTTCAATAAACAGTAAGTACACACAATCAACTAACCGTCGCCCGCTTCATGTGCCTGAAGTGTCCGTAAGATAAACCGATTTGCTGATTTGTCTAGGTAACGTGAACCATCATGCAAAAGTAAATTTTTTCTTTCTTTTTCGTTTCTTTTTCTTGCCCACCTGTCGTCATGGGAACGCCTTCGAAGACCTTGCGATCACTAGCCTCTCTCCCATTGCGTCCTTGTATATTTACAAGCTCGCTTCCAGGTGATTCGTCCATTGGTTCGGACAACGATGTGGAGCTGCCCGAACGCTTCTTGCGAGTGTCACGACCTGTTTACAATTCCACATTTGTGTTTGTTCCTCCCGAGAAAGCGCCTGATCCAAAACTCGTTGCTGTGTCTCGTCGAGCTTTGCTTGATCTTGAACTCGATCCTGATTCCGTCAAGGACGATGAGTTTGTTCAAGTATTTGCAGGCAACACAATTTTAGAGGACACTCGACCATGGGCGCTATGCTATGGTGGTCATCAGTTTGGGTAAAGTGAATTACTCAGAGCATAGACAATGGATTAACCACCGAGACGCACGATAGCTTGTTTGCTGATCAGTTGGGTAAAAAAAAAAAAGAAAAAAGGAAGATATTTATGTATTTTCAATGAACATACCATTCAAGTTTCTTCTTTTTTAAAAAGGCGATGGACGTGCTGTCTCGTTGTTTGAAACCAGAACATCGTCTGGTGCACATTGGGAAGTTCAATTAAAAGGGGCGGGCCGTACGCCATTTTCAAGGTTTGGTGATGGTTATGCGGTAATTCGTTCAAGCATCCGCGAGTTTTTGGCATCAGAATATATGCATGCTCTAGGTATACCAACGACACGAGCATTAGCACTAGTGAAAACGGCTCGAGAAGTATTTCGAGATGATGCCCCTCCAGGTATGTTGTCTGCAGTGTTTAAGTGTCTCGCTGATGTCGAAGCGTAGGTGTGCAACAGCCAGAAACGGGTGCTATTGTTACTCGCATGGCCAAGTCGTGGTTACGGTTTGGGAATTTCGAAATCTTTCATTTTCGGAATGATACAGAAAATGTCAAGAGATTGGCAGATTATGCCATCAAGGAAGTTGTGAAAGACGAGGAAACGGGTACAGAAATCCAAGGAAACAAATACGCTCGGTTTTTCTGGCAGGTTGTCAAACGGACAGCCAAAATGGTAGCAGGATGGCAAGCTGCAGGTAAAAAAAAAAAAAAAAAAAAAAAAAAATCATTGTTTGTTGTTCAGTAGTTATGTAATGACATCCGCTCTCTCGCTACTGTGTAGGATTTTGCCATGGTGTAATGAATACTGGCAAGTGGCTTTTTCTTTTCGACGAAAACCTCTCATATCATTTGTCGTTGTTGCTGATCTGTGTGTCTTTATGCAGATAACATGTTACTTACGGGAAGTACACTTGATTATGGGCCTTTTCAATTCCTCGATTTTTATGAACCAAGCTATACATCAAATCATTCAGACGATGCTGGACGTTCGTTGCTGTCAAGCGTGATAAAAATAGAGACTAATGGGATGATGTAGAATACGCTTTCAAACGTCAGCCGACAGTCTGTATCTTCAATTTGTACAAATTTGCTACGACACTGTTTACACTGATTGGAGCTGGAGACAACGTCGATAGTCTCGTATTTACCGGCACAGAAGATGCCGCGGCAACAGATAAAGAGACGCTTGCGAAGTACAAGACGTTGGGTGAGACATTTGTCACAGAAGTTCTGAGCGAGAAATTTTCGGATTGTTTCATGGAGCATTTGGCAGCGAAGATGAGAAGCAAGCTGGGACTTGTGAAAGACAAGCAGGACCAGGATATGCAGGATCTAATCATTCCGTTGCTTGACTGGATGACAGAGTACAAAATAGATTTCCACCGATTTTTCCGTTCGCTTGCCAACTATAGCATCAGTGAAGACGGGGAGGAGCACGACGAAAGACAGGCATTGTCGCAATCTCTCGAAATTGTTCCTCGTGATGCGACAACAAAAGAACAATGTAGTGAGGCATTGAAACCGTGGCTCGCTATGTACCGGTATCGTCTGTTGGAAGATGGTTTGGTTGATAATGCCGGGCGAAGAGAACGGATGAATGCTGTCAATCCACGTTTTGTACTGCGTAACTGGATCTTACAGAGTGTCATTGATAAATTTGACAAGCAATCTGATGAGGAGGAGGCAACAGATGTGCTGAATGCATGTTTAGAAGCATGTTTGGACCCTTACAAGGACAAGTATGATGATGATCGTGTTGAAACATGGATTAAAAATCCCGTACCCGAGGTAAACAAAGAAAATAGAGAGATGTATCCTACAACTCACGTACATATGATAGTGGGCAATGGATATGAAATGTTCGTGTAGTTCTTAAATCGAATAACAAATATAATCTTACTATCCTATCAAAGGGAAACATCATTATCAATGATGTAATGCATTGCGTCTAAACCCAATGATTTGGACAGTCAATGACCTGAATTTGAGGTTCATACGACGTAAAACATCTGCACAGATTCAAAAGACTTAAAATAGGATCACATTAAAGACTATGTAATATATGGAGAGATGGGAGGAGGAGGAAGGGAGGGAGGGGAGGGGGTTGTATGAGTTTTACATGTAAGATTCATTTGTTATCCAACCATCCACCGACTCATCATTTGCTTCCCGAATACCATCTCGGATTTCTTGGAAGAAGCGGCGGCCGTTACCCATCATGCCATCCGTAAAGGTGCGTACACTTTTACCCATTTCGATGACTTTGGTCAAATCAAACAATCCTTCAAAATCGTCTTCGTCTTCCTGATTATCTTCCGCTAATGGGTCTTCTTCTGGCAGAGGTGGACATGGGTGCCGTTGCGAAAGGTCGTCTTGGTCATGCGTTGGGCCAGCCAATGCATTGTATATAAGTGAGGACAGGCCTTCTTCGCTGCCAATAAATCGGGTGACACTCATTAAAGAACTTGATCGGCTATGTTGAGGCTTTTTGGCGGGAAGGGGATCACTATTAATGGAGCATTAAGTCCTATTTGACAATAAAAAGCGAGGACCTCACCGTTCTATGCTTGACTGAGCCTGGTTGTCGTTGTCTGAATCCCATTCCTCCTCTTCATCCATAATAATATTTTTCTTGATGTAGGCGAACTTTTCCGTTAAATCTTCGAGCGTATCATTTAATAACGAGTGGGTTGTTGCTGCAATTGAGAGTCGTCGTCCAGGAGCAGGCTGATTTTTATCTGTCGTTTCTTGGTGGCATTCATTTTCTGACGGTGGCGTTTGTGGATCTGTTGCCACAAAATGCTGGGGAACACGTGGTAAGGATATAGATGGAAAAGGAGAGCGAGGTTCGTCTGCTTGATTCCCATGATCATGTTGTATAGATTTTAAGGATGATGCTGAGGAGATACTGTTGCTGGAGGATGTCAATGATTCGAGAGAATCAAGTTGTGTGTGATCTTCTGACAAAAGATCAACATTGTAGGGTCCTTCCTGATGATGATTTATCTGATGATAGGGTGATTATTATTAAAAAAATGGATTCTTTTGATTTCTTACATGCTCGTTTTCCAAGGGCGGATGCTTGTTTTCTGGAGGATTTTGTTGTATTGCTGGAAGTAGACTGTATGCAGAATAGCTAGGTACAGCATGAGGACTGACAGCAAGTGAGTTATTTAATTCGTCATCGCTGTCATCATCTGGCAAGCGAATCTGTCCAGTCTTTTGTAAGGGTAGGCAGTTAAAGCAGAATGTCGATCGTTGAGTGCTGTTCCCAATTGCCACGATGTCTGGTTCTTGTGGTAGTTGAATGGGTGCCATTGGTGAGGAATGAGGAGAATGCAAGTTGCCATAAACTGGGGGAGTTAACTCATTTGCCTTATTGCATTTTGCCGACTTGTGCAACCTTTATTATGTTTTGGATATCCGACTGATTGTCAGGCGATGTAGTTTACTGTTTGCTGCAGGGTACGTGCATGAAAATCAGGAACATGTAAGAAAAAGAAGACGTGACGATGGGGGTGTGCACCACAGAAAAGGATAATTCAAAAACTTAATTTCATTTGCACTAGCTAACGTGAATTCTTCAGTTCTCAAAGATTGTTAGCTGGATGAAGAGTTACTACTCCAAGTGATCCTATTGTATACATGCTGTAAGATTTTTGACAGGAATGGTGGTTGCAGCGCGGGGTTTTGGTTCGAGTGCCGAGAGAGTCCGGTGAGGGGAGAGGGAGAATGTGTGGCGCATGTTTCGGACGCCGACCCGCGATACAATTGGGTAGAGGATGTGCAGTATATGGAGCCTTCTCTTTAAGTCAAGTTAAAACCATGGTGAGTGATGCATCCATCCATCCATCTCCAGCGACGAAGCGAACGAATTACGAAATCGAACGAAGCGCTGAATTAGTCCCTTTTTTTTTTTTTTTTTTCCTCTTGGCTAGGTCAACATTCCCAAGACCAGAAACACCTTCTGCAAGGGCACCAAGTGTAAGAAGCACACTCCTCACAAGGTGACCCAGTACAAGGCTGGTAAGGCCTCCTTGTTTGCTCAGGGTAAGAGACGTTACGACCGTAAGCAGTCCGGTTATGGTGGTCAGACCAAGCCCGTTTTCCACAAGAAGGTAAGCAGAAAGTGGATTAGAAAGAAATGCAAGAATGGAATAATACGAACAACAATATAATTTTTTGTGGGAAATATAGGCCAAGACTACCAAGAAGATTGTTCTTCGTTTGGAATGTACCGTCTGCAAGTACAAGATGCAATTGCCTATTAAGCGTTGCAAGCACTTTGAACTTGGTGGTGATAAGAAGACTAAGGGTGCTGCTCTTGTTTTCTAAAGTAACTGTTTTATTTTATGCCATATTCAAATAAATAACAGTTTCTTAAATAACCTGAAGGTGTTTCTCAGTTTTTTCTTTTGGCAAAGTTTGACAAAGAGCATAAGGAAAAGTCACGATCATCCAATAAGAAGTGAATACTTCTTTTAAGTTTGAAAAAATGATGGAAAGAAAAGAAGGAAAAATTTTCATATTTTATTGATAGTTTTCAAAGGGATAGAAAGAAAAAGAGAATTCAATATAGGAATTGAATTGAAAATATTTTAATCGGATCTTTTTTTGACACAAAAGGAAAAAAAAGAGAGAGAGAGAGAGAGACATAGACCCCGGACCCAAAAAAAAAAAAGTTTGCAAGTCAATTTTTTTTTTTTTTTACCTTTTTTCTTTTTCACACTCTCACTTTTTTTTATACCCAAATGTCACAAAAAAGCACACAAAGAGATGAAGGCAGTTCAGCTGCACGAGTATCACAGCAACAACAACAACAACAGCAGCAGCAAAGAGCTGGTTTACCTGTTCCCATTCATCCAGACGATGCTAAAGACAAAGTATTCACTGCCATTTTAAAAGCATTGTTAAAGATGGGAAACAAACCAAGTTCACCTAAAGAATTGGCTAATGTTATTATTAAATACAAGTATGCAACTCTAGGGTAAGTTTATATATGATATTATTATATTATTATTATTATAAAAGTACTATGCTTCTTATGGGTTCTCTTATATATAAAGTGGTGCAACGCCTTTTGCAACTGTTTCTTCACGTATATCTCAACACTTTAAACGAGCTGCCGAACATAATCCACCTCGTGCACCATTATTAGCAAAACATATCGATCAACATCATTCGAGAAAAATCAATTATTCTTTGGCTACTGAACGTGTCTCTTTCGACTCCTCCTCCTCCTCCTCCACTACTTCTTCAATGAAACAAATTTCTTCTTCCAATGCGCAGGCGCAACAAAAACAACAACAACAACAGCCTTCCCCTTCTCATCCTTCTTCTGTCTTTGATGATATTGTATCTGATACATCAACCTTATCTTCGGAAGAAGATGAAACTACCATTGCTTTTAAACCAACTCCGCCTGATACTCGCAGGAAACGAATTGACATGGAAGGTGAATCCGATGAAGAATTTCATCATATTGCAAAACGTCTGCGCCACCAAAAAACAACCCCATCTCTACCTTTGTCACCTGTCACTGTAACGTCATCCGAATCTACCTCCTCCTCCTCTCTCTCTCCACCATCCGCAGCAATAGCTCCACAAGATGCTCAAGTACCTCCAGCCTCTCCACCTATTCTTACCGGTGCCTCTGAAGAAGAAGAAAGTGAAGCTGAATATTCCGATTATTATGAAGAAATGTTAAAAGGGGATGAAAATATGCTGGATATGGATGTCGACTATCAAAAATCCTCTGTCAACAGACGATCAAGTATACAACCATCGGAAAAACAAGAACAACAACAACAACAGCAACAACAAACCGCAACCTCTGCTGCGCCTACAATGCCATCGGTACCATTCAATGGAAATCAATCCGTTGATCATGATATGTGGACACCTTACACATTTGAACAACATGACTTTGATTCCATGTTTTTATCCGATGCATCAACCGCACAACATATCCCTTTTAATATCGCAACACCCGAATCCATCTCTGTATCCGAACTCGACACTTACTTTAACAATGGAAATGGAAATTCCTCCTCAAGTTCATCTGCACGTACATCACGGAAAAGTTTCTCATCTTCTTTATCAACGCCAAAGGATCATTCTCTTTTACAAAGAGTTCTTTTGGCAAATACGGTTCGAGGCGCTGCTGCGGATACAATGTCCATCACAAGCAGTAAACAAGAAGAAGAGATGGAAAGACCACCTATCCCTCGAAGAAAGTCTTGGCCAGAAGAAGCCATCACTTCAGCAAGGTTTAGTGCTGAAACACATGCTGATGAACCATTATTACCTTTACCAAAACGAGAAACCATCCAAACGCCGTCGCCACCAAACCCAGATCCCGAACCACCTTCTGCTACTACTGCCGAACAGCCGGTCGGAGATCATCCTCCCTCCTCCTCCGTGGATAACAACAAAAGTAAAAACGATGGCGACGATGGCAACGACGACGATGATGATGATGATGAACCGACGGAAAGGAAATACTGTAGCAGAGGACACGCATTTACCATTTCAAAAAAGACAATCGGCAATATTCAGTGTTTCGAGTTAAATTCGCCCAATGATATTCCAGATACAAAGGTCTTGCGATTTATCAAATCCATTGATGGTGCTTCTGAACACGTAGCCCTCCGTACACGTCATGCGGATAATAAAGATCGAAGGAATAGCCAGTATTTTTACCTGGTGGAAGGCTATGTCAATGCGTCTCAGCTACGCAAAGCGGCAAGACCTGTATTGGGAAAAGGGTCGTTTGATGTCGCGGCTGAAATAGCAAGTGGTCATGTTGTTGTGCAAATCACCAAAGGTCCATTGGAATGTCGAGGCGCATGGTAAATATCTCTTCTTTATTTATTTAAAATCCGGGTTACTTACGTGATGATCTTTTTTTTCTTTCTTATATATATAGGGTTCCTCTTAGTCGTGCGCGAGAATTTGTGGAGGAATTTGAAATCGAAAGCTCACCAGGACTCGCCAGATTACTAAGCGACGACCCACTGACGGATGAAGAAGAGGCTGGTGCCTCCCAGGACCAAATGGGTGGTAAGACACTATACCATCCTCTAAGCCATAGGTCCTGACCCACTCTATCTATGTGTTCTAGTAGTATCCGAATCCCAAGAGACAAAGAGTCAAAAACCAGACAGTCAAAAATTATCGCATACATCGTTTGATTCGACATCAACCAATGACGATGCCTTTGTCAATTTCGAAGACGATGATAAAAAACCGGATATCAAACCTGTAACAAATATGGTGACCCACATTGATTCTGTCGTTACCCCTGTGTTGACAATGAACGGATCCTTGCTGACACCCAAATCGGAAACGGATCCCGCTTCAGGTCAACATCCCTCGTCGGCCGCTGAAATTTTGAAGTCCATGAATGTCCAGAACTTAAATTTGACAGCATTGCATCAAATGACGGCAACCATTCCAAGTTTGGCTCACTTGTCACCAACATTTGACCTGGCGAAATCTTTAGCCGCTTACATGCAATCTTTAGCAAAAGCAACAAACACCACCACCACCACACCTTCTTCTTCACCCTCAAACCTGGCTTTCGATCTCAAATCTGCTTTGTCTCGTTTTCCAGCCTTGGAAGCCTTACTAAAAAAAGATACCACCGCCACAACGACAACGGCAACAGCAACACCATCGACCCCTTCTCCCACGCCTACAACGGACGATAGTAACCAGCCCATCATGATTCGTACGACAATAGCGACGGATCCATTCATGTATATCACTGTTCTGGATAACGTCGCTGTGTGTGTGGCGGTATTACCCAAGACGGAAACCACCTCGGAAAGTCGAATTATGAGACGATTAGATTCGGGATTTATCAATGGAACTGCTCTACTTACGGCTGGAGGGATCGAAACCGAACGTGAACGAAGTATGATTCTTAGTTTCGAGATGGAACGCGTACGTATGGCAAATAAAGCAAGTGCGTTGTTTGGCACTTGGATCCCCTTGCGTCGTGCACAACAGCTGGCTGTAACGTGCTCTCTTCAACATCGATTGGGTCCATTTTTAAATAATACGATTGATGAATTCTTCCCGCAACCTCTGCCGATACAAGTGACGTCGACGAGAAAACCAAGGGACACACGCATGACAGCACTTGCATTGGAAGCTCTTCGGAATTCATCCGATCATAGCCGGCTGATGACATCGAGTTCCCGATCAATACCTACCAACACCGCGGCTGCTCAACTCCAGCAACTTCTCCTGTCACGGCCGCATAAAGCGCTTAAAATTGGTGATCACAAACTGAAAGCACCCTTACTAGGCTATTTTGACGAAGCCAAGGACGCAACCAGTAAAAGACGGCGTGAAGTTGTTGGTAGCCCAGTGGTAGCTGCTAGTCCGAGATCTGAATCAGCCAAGCAGGCGTTGGGACCCAAAACGAACAAGGGGAATGATGATGATAATGCTGATGATGATGGTGCTGGTGATAACATGAGCAACCATTGCGAATCGGGAGATGATACAGATTCAGATACGGATGTAGAGGAAGTACGACGTCAAGTAAAAAAAATGCGAGATGCGGCCATTGACGCCATGGAAAATGCCAGCTCGGCCGAACTGGAGGAAATGCTGAGTCGAACCAAAAATCCAGTCATGCATACTAAAAAAGTTCCAATGCGTGCACAGACACTACAGAGACAACAACAACGACGTCGACGGCCTTCGGAAGAGGAAGCTCATTACCGGAACGGCCGTCGACGGCCGACAGGCGGAAAATGGTCGGGTGGCAAGATTGTCCCCTCCACGATTCGGAAAAGTGCCACGTGGAACGGCGCAATGAGCACGCCACGGAACACACTCGTCATCTCGGCCAAGAAAAAGGCAAAAAAATTGAAACATGCGGAAGAAGGAAACCGTGTTGTAGAGCATAAACCAACACCCATGACCACCGCCGTTAAACTATCAACCGTAGTAGAAGACGACGACGAGGATGAAGAAATTGACATTGGTGGCAGCGATCGAGACGATGACTTGCGCTAGTTACCTTACTTCTTCTTCTTTTTTTTCTTCTTCTTCCCTTTTGTTATGGTATTTTTGCAAATAACTTAAAAAGAATTTACGATAACAATCTAGTTATTAAAAAAAAGAAAGGAGGATGATCCAAAAGCCCTTTCTTTTTTTTTTTTTCCCAGAGAAGAGGATGAGAAATGACGTGTATTACTTCTACTACTACCAGATAGATTCATGTATGTCCTAAATGGCAGTAACAAAACCATGAAATACGCTTTATCACAACATAAATCTTTTGTTTGTCTTGCATCCGAATTAGACCAGATTGCAACGGAATGAGTGCCGCCCTTAATCATCAGATGGGTTACCTGTATAGCGGTATGTTATTGCCATCCGGCATACGTTAAAACATAAAAGATAAAAAAAGAGGTTAGACACCTATGTTTTCAGAAACTTAAAAAGTTTCTGCCTCTTTTTTTCTTTTTCTTTTTCTTTTCTTTCTTTGGTTTTCTGTGATGTATCTTCCATCCCTGATCTTATTAACTACACTAGCGTCACTTGTTTGCGGAAACGGAGGGCCAGGTGCGCCAGTGATCCAAGATATTTACAATACAGATGGCAACTGGAACCGCACATATGACTTGTACGAGCCACAACAAGTCCTTTTAAGTTGGACTTCTGATGGTACTTCTTTCCGTGTCCAGTTTGCGACAGCCGGTGAAACGGATGGTGCATGGTTAAGATATTGGATCAAGTACCAGGATTCTACTACTGCTACACTTCTTACAGAAAGCGAGGTAACGTCATATCTTTCCCCTCCGAAAACAAGCAAAGCGCCGTTGAATGGTTTTTTGCTGTAGAGTTGGCCATTTGCTGATGGCGGAAGTGAACATCGAACGATCTATGAACATATCCTCCAATCCAATCCATTACAACGTTCACGTGTATACCAGTACCAAGTGGCTAGCTTGAAAGATGGAAACCTTGTATGGAGTGATACATTTGAATTTCACACAAGCGACACTATCCCGTTTTCGTTTATTGCCATGGCAGATATGGTACATAAAGAGAGAGTTTTTAGCTATGTAATGACTGATGGCTGTCTAGGGATTGGTGAACGCAGTAGCTCTTCCAGCTCTGAAGCAGACAGCTGCGACGCACGGCTACGATTTTATGACGGTCATGGGTGATCAGGCATACGATATGAACGATTTCAACGGGACAAAAGGAGACATGTTTATGAATTTTGTGCAAGACCTCTATGCCAATATACCCGTATGGTCTTCCGTTGGAAATCATGAAGCTGCCTACAATTACTCCCACTACAAAAACCGGTAGGGTCCATGCATCTCACGTTCTTTCCTTTCTTCTTTTTTTTTGATATCACTCTTTTCCATTCCTTCCTATCATAGGTTTAACCTACTGCCTTATCGCGAATCAAACTACGAGAATGCGCTCATGTACTCTGTCAATTATCATTCGCTGCATCTGGTATCCGTCTCGACAGAAGTCTTTTTCACAGGAACACCTGAAGAAATTGATATAGCATTAAAATGGATTGAAAACGACCTCAAAGAAGCACATGCATCACGCAGTATCTTTTGGATCATTGTGATGGGCCATCGTCCATTGTACTGCAACCCTCTCAAAGAGGACGATTGCTCTACACGGGCAGACGTATTACGCGAACATCTTGAACCTTTATTTCTAACATACAAGGTGGATCTGTATCTATGGTAAGAAACAAAAAAGGATAACAAAAGCAAAGGAATCATGTTTCTTTGGCCAGTGGGCATGAACACCATTACGAAAGAACGTATCCTGTCGCCAGGAACAAGGTTCAGTCCTATTCCTATTACAATCCACCTTCGTATTTCCATGTTATTTCCGGCAATGCAGGCAACTACGAAGGAATCGCTTCCGTAGGATTCGATGAACCTACTTTACCATGGACAGCCTTCCGGTACCAAGGCTACGGTTTCTCGACGATCGAGATCGGACTGACGCATCTGGAGCTATCGCACTGGCAAAGTTTTCCAAATGGAAATGTATCCTTGATAGACACTGTCAAGGTGGTCAAGGTCAACCAGAATCTTGATCTCGTTATACCAGCCATTTGTACTGTATTGCCTTGGCTCGAAATCTGCAAATAAACCACCGCATGTTGTCGGCCTTTTAAATAGATCACCATTTTTTTTTTGGCATGTTCCATTTCTCACTCGCTTCCCAACCCACCTCCCTTTGTCTATTAGCCTAAAACAAAAAAAAATTAACCATGGCGTTATTTGCCAACGCCAATGATCTCAAAGTTCACAACTGCAGACCGACACCAAAACTTGCATCGTGTAACTTTGTCGCGTCAGCACAATCTTCGGAAGCGTTGGCACAATCAGGACACTTGGCATTGTCCGCTCCATCGCAAATTATCGGCCGGTTCCAACTACTCAAGGTTTTTTTCTTTCTAAAACCAATTGGCTAATTCATGCCATCAGCCATCTAAATAAAAGTTACCCATGAATAGACATTATCCCATCCTCATTTATGCGAATACGTCGAAATCCACCGAGGGAAACACGGTAACCGGTCGTAACGGAAAACGGGCTCGGGATACTCAACAATAACGACAGACAGGATTTTTGTAGTATCTGAATATCATGATCATTCCTTCCAAAAAGCACGTCCTATGGGAAGACAGCCCATTAGGTAAAAAAAAAAAAAAGAAAAGAAAAGAAAAGAAAAGAGAAGACGAGAAACGGGATAATATCTTCCACTCATACCTTCTCTATAGTGTCCTGCAACAATGGGCATTTGAGATTTTCTCAGCATTGGATTATCTGCAAATGCATGATATAACTTATACCGCGATCGCCCCTCATAACGTGTTACTGGATGGAAAGGTTAGCGATGAAGATCTTACGAAGACACACTGATGGAACCTCTTTGTTTTTTTTTGTTTTTTTTTTTCACCAGAATCATATCAAACTCTTCAGATATGGTCTCTATTACATGACAGGAAAAGGCATTGATGTTGATTTTCCTATTGGATACCCGCCCTATCTAGCCCCAGAGCAATTTGTGGATCAAGTGAAAAGCGAGGAAAAGGTTTGTATTTTTTATCATTATGTTCCTTGTAAGAAAGCAGAGAAGAAGGCTCAATGGTTGGTTGTGGTTTGTCTCATCTAGCGGGACTGCTGGGCGGTGGGTGTGATGCTTCTCGAATTGTACCTATGCCATTCGTTTTGGACGACCACGGATGTAGGACTTATCTTTAACTCGTTGATGTCGCTGGCAGAATGGGCGGCGGAAGAAGAAGAAGAAGAAGAAGATGGCGCTGTGGTGTGGCATCACAAGGATATCGAATCCTTAGATATCAACAAAACAGCACTTGATTTCTTGCAGGGGAATTTTGAAGAGAGTACGGCTGAAGTAAAAGAGTTGCATCTGTTTATCACGTCGTTGCTCCAAGTGTCTCTCAAACAACGACCGACGATCCGTCAGATCTTATCAAGTGCGTTTCTAGCAGGCCAGACAACCGATTCGCAATGGATCAAAGCGCCTGTCCTAGCTTCGGATGCATTGGATCAGAATGGGGATGCGAAACCGAAAGACAAGGACATGCTTCAAGGGTTACCGGCGGCACAAATCTACCATCTATGGCGATTGGCGGGAGGTGATGTTGAGCTGGATCTTGTCAGACGCGGGGTATTTCTGTGCACACCTGTGATTGAGCGCCTGCCGCGTGTCTGTTTTGGAGATGGTACGGAGATCGGGTCGAACGTGACGGATACTGCGCAGCTGTATTCCGATCAAGTGTATGTTCTTAGTTTTAAGGAGCTTTACCAGCGACTGGAGGAGGGGAGATCACAAGCAGAGCGATTTGAATGGGATACGGATTATTTTATGGTCGTTGATGAGAACGACGTTAATTTCTTGCTGGATAACGGTGATAGTGCGAATAGCAGTAGCGATGACGAGGATACGGACGAGGATTTCCTGTACTCCGATGACTCGTCTTCGCCTCCTCCACTTGCTCCGTCAAGTACTTTTAGCCCAGTGACAACACCAACCACGCCATCTACGTCACGATCTCTCAATAGGACTTTATCTAGCATGAGTAGGTCCGCGTCAGCCTCTTCTTTATCGCTAGGAAGTCCTACGCCATCCACACCCACACTAACCAATAACTCAAAACTGCCATTACTTTTGAGAGAGCAAGACATCAATTACCAGTGCTATCGTCAAGCCCTTTTTTCAGAACTGCTATGTCAGTATCCTGCCTCTCGGAAGGAAATACTGCACCATGCAAAAGTAGATATCCCTCCTCTTTTACGAGGCAAAGTATGGGCCGCTATCCTAGGTGTGCGAGGCGATCTTGAACTTCAGTACGATCAAATAGACAAACATAGTAGCACCGTCACCGATCGTCAGGTACCGAAAAAAAAACCGCAAAAAAAAGAAAAAGAAATAGCCATTGATGGTACCACTATTTTTTTTTTGTAGATTGAAGTCGGTAAAGCGATGGCTAGATGAAAGGCTATCGATGATAACACTGGTTTTAGATGTGCCACGGTGTCATCAGTACAACCAGTTGCTGGCGTCCTCTGTAGGTCATGAAAAATTGCGCAGATTACTCAAGGCATGGGTTTCTGCCAATAATGAATTAGTCTACTGGCAAGGTAAAAAATAGGCATTCTGAAGGGTTAGAGGAAAGATGTAACATTTTGTTTTCTAGGTCTTGATTCGCTTTGTGCTCCTTTTTTGACCCTTAATTTCAACGACGAGGCGATCGCTTTTGCATGCCTGCAAAAATTTATACCACGGTTTCTTAATAACTTTTTTCTCTCAGACAATGCGCCCGTACTGCAAGAGTATCTGGCTGTATTTCGTCATCTGCTAAGTTATCACGACGCCCCGCTTTCCAGCCATTTAGAGGACATCGGCTTTATGCCCGAATTATATGCGATACCTTGGTTCTTGACCCTGTTTACCCGTAAGAAAGAAAGGGTTTCAATTCTATCTACGAACGTTACCACTCAATGTCTTTTTTTGCGATGTAGATGTCTTTCCGCTTGATAAAATCTATCATTTATGGGACAAGCTACTGGTTGGCCCGTCGTCCCTACCGTTATTTGCTGGTATCGCTATTCTGCGGCAGATCCGTGAAGTTCTTTTGGGCTCCGAATTCAATGACTGTATTACGTTGTTTTCCGAGAGTTTCCCCAAAGTTGAAATAGAAAAATGTGTGCAGAGCGCCATGGCCATGTGCAAGGTGACACCGCCCAGTCTTGTTGTGCGGATGCATGGCCCGAACGCATGTTTACCAAAGGTTCTTTTTTTTTTTAAAAAAAAAGTCTAACATTTCGATGCAAGAAAGATAAACTGATGCTTCTATTCCTAGATACAACGATGGTGGGAAGAGCCATTGCCCATCGAAATGAAGAAAAAGGAGCTTGCTCCACGAATAAGTGTCAAGGACGTTTCAAAAGTACTCGCTTATTCATTAGTCCTTGATATACGATCCGATCAAGAGTAAGTTCCAGTTCGCGTGAGGACGTGTTCATGGAAAAAAAAAATTTTTTTTTTGGCTTAGGTTTGCTCAAGGTCATATCCCATCGTCAATGAATGTGCAGGCAGCCCAGCTTGATGGCTATGCTGGCGCGGTACGCAAATTGAGTCGCAAATATCACATGGTCATGACGGAACGCGGTGAAGTACAAGGGGCTGAGGTAAGAAGATCAAGAAGGAGAAGAAGCATAAGAAGAAAGCAAGTGCAAGCCATTGATCTTTACAAACAGTTTGCGGCCCAACTTGTTCACAAAGGGTTTCCTCGCGTTGCCCTTGTTCAGGGAGGAATAGAGGCTATGATGGAAGACCAATCCTCACTGTACTGTACATGTCGGCCACAGAAACAAACCACATCCGGCTACAAAGGGAAAGGGTCAGATCCACCATTTGTGATTTGGAAATGCAAAACCCCTCCCCCATTGAAAAAGAAATAAAATTCGAACTGCGAAACGAGGGCCCTTTTTTTGTGTGACCTAGCAACGGTAAAAGATTGCCGGTACTGCGTACTCCATGTGATGACGAGGGTTTTGAACTGCCCGACACATCTCCGAGTCCCAGATTTATGCGTACTGTAGAAGTAGAAGAAGAAGAAGAAGAAAAAGTAGAAGTAAAAGCCATAGTTTCTCTTGTTCTCTTTTTTTTCTTTTTTTTTTTTTTTGCCTCGTAAAATAGACAACAGAACTTCTCTTTATTTGGATGCTTCTTTGATCTTGTCGCCAACCTCTTGGCCTCTGTTCTTGGCCGCATCTATGCCTTCGTTTTTCAATGCTTCTGCTTTGCCAGCCAATCGTGATGTTTCGGATTCGGCTTGGCCGATCTTTTCCTGCGCAGCACCTTTCACTTCAGCCAACTTGTCTTGCACAGCCTCCTTCGTTTGTCCATAAGCATCGTTTATTTTATCTCTTGGGGAAGCTTTTAAAATGGATCAATCACAAATGACCGAAGAAAAAAAATGAGTTTTTTTTTTTTGGCTTTTTTACCTTGTTGTTTTGAGTAAAAGTAATAACCAATACCACCGGCAACGGCGAGGCCAATAAGAAGATTGGTATTGTTTTTATTAGGACCTGGAGTACTCGGACCACCTGTCTCTGTTGAATAGAGCCGACGGGACGAAAGGCGTACAAAAGACTGTCGATGAATCGCTTTCAAGGCCTGCATTTTTTTTTTTCCTTTGATACAAAGAGCGCTTTTCTGCGCTAGTCAAGTTTCTAATCTTTTTATTTCCTTTATATTTCTGAGGTTATGAAGTCATGGCGATGTCATGGCGAGTGAAAAAAAAGTGCTACATGACGTAATATAAAGCCAGCTATTGTTTGAGGAAAGCGTAATACGCTGACTTGTTTACGTTTTGTTGCGACGATGTTTTCTACCATTCTTCCTTTCTTTCCTCTCTTTCCCTTTTCCTTTCCTTTTTTTGCATGGATGAATGGAACCATTGCATCCTTATTCGACTTCATTCTTCTGCGACGCCGAGAAAGTGAGCAACAGCGTCTATTATATTGGAGAGACGCGGTGTGAGTTAGAAAATGTAAGTAACAGAAGACGATACTTTGAGAATAGACCCAAAGGGTCCCTATGCAGCCGCACACTTTCCGTTTTCAAGACCCTTATTTTAGACCAACATGACTATGAAGTTCTTACTGGCTGGCTGGCTAGGCCGCTTAAAACTTTTGTCCGTCCGTGCATCTTGTGTCTCGATCTGTATTACGTTGGCGGGGTTTCTTCTTTCTGGACGTGTAAAAGAGGAAGCCCGCCTTAACATGATGATGGGTAGCTTTCACATTTTTCTACGAATCTCTCTCAGTTCCTTCTGTCTATCCTATAACATCGAAGGGTCACTCTTCTCTCTTTTTGAATTAACCCTTTTTCGCGTACGCCAATACCCCATGACTTCCGTCGATAGCTTCGGGAAAATGGGGTCAGCCCTGGCAACCGAAAAGAAATCTCTGGCTTTTCAAAGGAGTTGGAAAAAGTCTCAGCGCAAGAGGGTTCTCATGTAAATACGGTGGGAAACTTGTGGTTGTTATTCGAAGATTTAAATAGAAGTAAGGTATAGGTAGTTTCATTGTACATCACGTCGTCCAAATTTACAACTGTGGTTTCTGACCGATCACGGTGCGGAATACGTTCTTCGTTACTTTGAGGCCAGTATTCCACTTGTCGATAGCCTGCTGCCATGCCGTCTCGTCACGTACGTTTAAGAAAGGCGCTAACAGTGGTAATAAACCTTTGTACAAGTGCTCGTAATCACGTCGAAGCAGGGTGGAAACTTCCGAATCACCGCCTACCAAAAAACAAGAGATGTTTTCATTGGTTGTTTTGCATGACTGGGTTGTTTGTGTCTTACCAAAATCCACAGCTGGTCCCTCGTCCTGAATAACGTTAAAACCAGCCTCCGTCAGCCAGTCAGCCGTCTTTCGTGCTATGTATGGTTCTTGCCCACGCTCCGCACACACATGTTCAACTAATCCGCTTCTATAAGTAAAACATGCTTGCAATTTTCTTTTTTCTTTCCAAGAGACTTACACGCGTCAATGAAGCTCACCATCGCTTCCGCATTCGAGTCCTTGTTGAGAAGAAAGCAACCGTATTAGTAATATATTTCTTGCGATTGATTGTATTTCCTTCATGACAGTAACCTACCGGCATGTCGGGTTCACACCATTGGAAAACACCGCCGGGCTTTGTCACACGCATAATTTCTCGTAGCGCAGTGGGCCACTCGTCTTTTCGGAGGGCGATGATAAGAGCTCGAATATTGACAAGGTCGAACGTGTTATCAGGGAAATCCAGACCCTTAACAAGGTTGCCAAAGCCCAGCTTGACATTGTGAGGGATGTTCCCTTTTCCCTTCACCTCAAAGATATCGACGCCATAAAATTCACAGTGAGGATACTTGACGCTCATGTCAAACAACCAGGCGCCAGAACCATAACCAATATCCAGCACCTTAGCGCCTTTATCCCAAGCGACATGTTCATTAACGGAGCTAAGGACATTTCTGTTTTACATGAACCGTATTATTAGCATGTGTATCGTCCGTTTTCTTTTCTTTTCTTTTTACCCTCCAAACAGTCCACGTAGACCAATATGTTGCTGAAAGGAACGTGGATGAGTAAAAAAACAAACAAACAAAAAAGAATGTGCAGTGTTACGCGTGCTTACTCTATTTAGACGTTCGCGTTCTTCTTGATCGAGAGGAAGCCAGTAGACAGAGGAAGGTTCATTGTGATATTCGCGTTCAACGACGTGGACTTGTTCAGCAGAATGTTGCAACATGATGATAAAAGAGAAGCTGTCGATCAGAAAGAAAGACGAGAAGTGTAGCCGTATTATATGCTAATTTAGATTCAAAGACCGCATGGAGAAACAGAGACTTTGAGTAACCTCAATGTTCGATCAGTTGTCGCCCTTTCGATCGTCAACCATTTGAGCGAAAATCATTGAAACATAAATCACGTGATCCAGAGATGTAGCCGCACTATTTGTGTTACACAATGGTAGCCCTTTCTTTGTTATGACCGGGACTACATGGCTGGTACAGAACAGCTGGAATAAAAATGCTTTTTGCCTTTTGAAAGGACTTGTCCGTCCATTTTATATGAACAAGGACAGCTATTTCCTATAACACTCTTTATATGAAATAACAAGTAAGTGAGTACTTAAACTCACAGAGAGAAATAGAAAAAAAAAAGAAAAGAAAAGAAGGAACCCTTGTCTAC
Organism: Saksenaea vasiformis B4078; assembly: GCA_000697055.1. NCBI lineage: Eukaryota > Fungi > Mucoromycota > Mucoromycetes > Mucorales > Saksenaeaceae > Saksenaea > Saksenaea vasiformis. The sequence goes on along the minus strand of JNDT01002384.1, from coordinate 129,127 downwards.
GACCTCATGACCTAGTCCTATGCATAAAATCTAAGTGCGCACAGGACCAGTCGCTGGATTTTCCAAGGGTAACGCCGATGCTCGGGAAGAAGCTAGCCGGGTAAGGATCACAATAGAGCAACTTTCATGATTGCGACACGTGTTTTGCTCCAGCTCTGGGGTCATGGAGTTGCTTAAGTTTGTCTTGTATAACAAAATTATTATTTTTATTTTTATTATTACAAATCACAAAGTTACAAAGGTTTCTGACCAACCACGGCCCGGAGAAGTTGTCCAGCTTCCTCCAGAGCGGCATTAAACTTCTCTACTGCTGCTTCTTGAGATGCTGCATCGTGTACATTAAATTCAGCAGCCGCAAAAGGTAATCCAGTGGCAAAAACTGCCCTGGCAAGGTTTCGGAAAGTTCTTGAGACTTCCAAATCAGCCCCTACCGCCATCAACCGATGAATGAATTCCCTGGTAGCCGCGCAACCATAGCTATCTTACCGTATTCCACGTATCGCTCATCCCTTTGAACTATAACAGCTCCGGCTTCCGCCAGCATGTCGGGTAACAATCTCGACATGTGTGGATCCTGTCCACGTCCTGCACAAATTCTTTCCACTAAGTCACGGGTTACATCAATCGGATGTATCATTGATAAATTATGTTTTGTACTTACATGTCTTGGCTGATAATTCAAGCATTTCATTAACAGGTTTCTTTGGCCAAAAAAAAAAAAAGAAAAAAGTAAGAAAGAGCTAGGTTTCGGTAGCTTCGTTCATGTGTATACTTTACAATCACTTCCGATTCACACAGCTGGATCAATCCTCCGGGCTTGAGGACCCGCATGATTTCTTTGAGGGCCAAGGGCCATTCGTCCTTTCGGAGAGCAAACAGGAAATAGCGCATGCTCACAAAGTCGAACGTGTTGTCGGGAAAGTCAAGTCCTCTGACGACGTTGCCGTAACTTAAATGGACATTTTCGGGGATCCGTGCCAAGTCTTCTTTCACCTCAAAGATGTCTACTCCATAGAACTCACTCTTTGGGTAGGCGACACTCATTTCAAATAGCCATGCTCCAGAGCCATAGCCTATATCCATTGCCTTGACTCCTTTATCAAAAGGAATACGTTCCTTCACAGAAGAAAGAATATTGCTAAACACGTAATCGGATGAGAAGGTAGGATGGTAGGAGGGTAGGCTGTTACCCTTCGAAAAGTTCACGCAGACCACGATGTTGCTTTTAAAAAAAAACAAAAACATGTCAGAGGAAAATAAAACCGTAAACATTTTAATAACCGACATTATTTAGACGCTCGAGCTCCTTCTTGTCGACGGGAAGCCAGTACGTTGATGCCGACTCATTATGATATTCACGTTGTTGGATATAATCTTGAGGAAGAGAAGGAGCTGATGTAGACATGTCCGCCAACTTTTTTAGTAGTTGAAATGTAGAAACAGAATAGAGCAATTCCAAGTTTGCTTTTATCAGTTGCAAAAATGTTACGGAGCTGATTGCTACAAAATAAGTCTGTCTAACCAAGTCTTGTCGTACAGATCGCACCAGTCACTGTTCTTTTGTAACAGCAACTTTCAGCACGGTCCAAAGAAGCAGCTAATCGTTGCAAAAACAAGAGAAAAGAAAAGGTTGCTGCGCAGGTTATTACTAGGTCTGGATGTCGCTTCAAGCCATTAGCAGAGTGCTTTGTGTTCACATTTCTCCACGCAGTGGTCGACGAAAGTTGCAGCGCGGGTTACAAATTATAACTAGATCGTCACAAAAATAGGAAACTTGGGTGTTCTGCACAGTGACAGGTGTACACAGGCCGTTATGTATGTTGCAAGTAGATGTTTTTTAAGTATCACAGACTTAGTAATGTGCGAACTGTAAGTTCGGCGTCCAACTTACTATTTTCTGAGCTTAAACCTTTCGACGCTTGCCAATAGGAATCGCAATCGAAGTTGCTTCGGTTCTAGAGGATCTTACCTTGACAACTGTCTCGCACTTATTAAATCGCTCCTCAGATAGATTTAGAAACCATGTTTTTGCGGGAGCAGGTTACAACGCCAAGTGTCCAGATCACTTCATCGCGTTTCTCACACTATTATTTGTTTTATGTACACGAGCATCGTGCATCACCAGAAATCGTGGTGTTGTCTTCTGCCCTTCAAAATATGTTTCACAAAATCAGGAAAAGTGCCTCCTAGTGATTTCCCCATAAGGACATGGTGAAACAGTGAGAAAAGATACCGGCATAGGCAAGACTGAGCCAGACTGGATAAAGCGTACGTATACTGTTTATTGAATGCATTTTTACGCTACTTTATGTAAATCTTGCGTCCATCAGGAGCCAGTTTTGCGCTAAGGAAGAGACGAAATATGCGGTTATCAGTATATAAATTGACGATAAAATAATATTCCACTTACGTCAACTTGGTCCCCAGATCGACGCAAAATTTATTCGAGCAGCATAAAAAGTCATTCACGGTAAATAAATGGAAGATACTTTGGTGCCAATTCACTTACCCCCGAAGGGCATAGCTACCCAATGGCAGCATCCTGCCCCTCATCTGGCGCGATGGGGGCGGCAGAGGAGATTATACTGACATGAATGCCAGTTTGGGTTTTGACGCCGTGCAGAGGACTTGAAGCGATACAACGTCTGGCGAGGTTCTGTCGTGGAAGTTGGAGCAAGGCTGCGTGTGACAACATTTACTTACCTGGTGGTGAACAATGGGCTACACCACAGCCGAGACGGTTCGGGACAGAGGCCATGCAGGCTAAAGAATAGACATAAAAACATGAGTAATCCTGTATGTATATAAATTGACATCCTTACCGGGGATGCCTTCTTGAAAAACAGAGCCAAAGAATTTAAAAATGGTGCACCCGTGCCTTTAAATACAGATCATTTTGGGTGGAACCTGTCCTTATCGTGAGACATTTTTACTGCTTTCCGACGGAATACTGGGAATCCATCACTGAAGTGTCTCAATGCAAAAACGATGTTATTGTTTCAATGAGACATTTTTACTGCTTTCCGAAAGGATACTGAAGAACGCATCATTGAAGTACCTCAATGCAAAAACGAAGTTATCCAGACACGAATTATCCCTAAGATTGACGCAAAGTAAACCACTTCTCGCCGCAAAGATGCATCACTTTCCAGCGCAAAATTTATTTGACTTGAGCGTCTCATAATATTCATCTGACGCAAACGTGGATTCCAAATCCAGTATTTTCTATAAAAATGCCAACTGCTCTATAGGATCTGTATGTGGCCGTAGATGTGCAGATAAACCGGTTCCTGCAATTCCAAGCATAAGCAGAATACATTATCCATGCTTGGCTGTGCAACTGCTACGGATACTGCAGCAGTGAAACGTTAAGAAATGAGCGACTCATTTGCGCGGTAAATCCCAGTGCCCAAAATGGGTAAATTCGACGTCTACAATTTCTGCTTCAACTCTGAGAAAGCGCAATTCGAGGATTACACGCCTGATACCCGAAGAGAAAGCGGGGTGCTTCTGCGGAGCCTATGAGCAACGGAGCAGTAATATGACAAAAGATCATCTGTGCGTCAACTTGGCACGGCTCCTTGTAGGGCGTTAAAGTCTACATTCATGTAATACGTTTGTAATTACTCGAATGCGAAAGCTTTTATATGGCTAGGGTAATATAAGATATCCGGGCCGCTTGTTTGACTTATAATTGGTCTGAGCTAGTTTAACTCTGTTGATCATGATTTCCGTAGTCCAGTTCGGAACGTTCCGTTGGTCCCGGAAGCAAGCGTAAAAACAGTATACCAGATCTTCAAGCTTAATGTAGAAACTTGCGTAGTATTTGTTAACTATTTAAAGTGATCTGAGCTGGCTTCCAGGAATTTGATGAATCTTTCCGAATTTTTATAAATGCTTGGAAGGTAGCTGAGGCTACTTAACGTGTCCGAGACTACTTCCTCAACGTTCCTCACCACTAAGGTACTTGGAACACTGTACATGGCCACTACCAGCCTTTAAGCGCGTTCTTTGTTATTCTCCGGTATAACGTGATATACTCATAGGTTGCTCGAAGGCAATAGGTGAATATTCGCATATTTATCCAGACTGGCTCTCGTTTTATTCATCTAAATTGCTATCATCATCGCTTGTTTCGTTTTTTACGCCTTCAGATTCTGCGCCCCACGATAAAAGGTCTTCTTCATCTCGTATCTCCTGCAAAAATGATCTAGCTTACGACCATTGCAGGACCCTCACATCGTGAATAATCAGATATCTGCCGTATGCATTGTCTCCATCTTCTGAACTTTCCAATGCCGTCGAAAACTCCAATACAATAGGCCGCAGCTATAGTGATCGTCCTGATCGGCAAAACCACTATTCCCTTGTACATCGTCCCAGACGCTGATGGAGTGATCTCACTATGGAAAATGGGTTCATGATTGACTGATTTTTACTTGAGGAAAAGTAGACAATTAGGAACCGACTTTCTGTAGTGATTTATACGTGTCAAAGTAATCTGAATCAGAGCTTTTAGGGACCATAGCTGTTGCACAGAGCAGATCACCGCAGAACCTACACTAAACCTTACCCTAGAGTTTAGGTTTGCTGAGGCACTTCAATTAACACCTGGATAGAACAATTTTTATAATACATAAGGCTGGAATACTGCCATAGCTCATAAGGAGAACTGAGATTTGCAATAGTTCATGATTGTGTAATACCTATGGTTCCCTTAGAGTTCGGGAACGGATACCTATAGTCCCTAAGAAAATCGTTAATTCAACTAGTCACTCAGCTTTACCACTTGCCCTTCTCAGCTGTGCGATAGGAAGTTTAACTACTCGTATCATGTATCATTAATCAGTAATTACTCTCTCACTTCAGCTCAGTTGCTCACGTTATTCCTAAGTCGGTTTGAGTGTCAGTGACGTGAAGGGCCCTCCGACGAAAAATAGTTGTTCCTGACCACAATTTTTGATCCGTCTGCATATCTACTAGAACAATGCAAACCCCACCAGCTATTTGGCGAAATTCATCCCGGTTACTGCAAACGTACCTTTATTCGTCGCTTTTGGGCGCCGGTATAACTTTTTGCCACAACGGCTTACTGACGTCATTTTGGGTGCCCAGATTTTTTTTCGTGCACGAATCCCGGACGGAGGGGCTGGCCGTAAAGTATGCCTGTTGGACTGGCACATCTTTAAAGAGACGCAATTGGAAAATTATAATCGTCCCATTCTCTCTTCCCTCCATCCTCCTCACAATTCGATTGATTTAATGAATCCTCGTGGTGCTTTTTCGTTTACCCAGCAGGTCGGTCCATTGAGCCAATGCTAAGATGTGATCCTCATCGATGTCCCTTATTCTTTCCTTCCAGCTTGCAGCAGTAGCAGCCGAGGCCTCGAATTTTCTTAGACATGTGAAATCTACATCACGAGCTTCAAACTACCCGATACCAACGGTTCGATTGGACGGGAAGCCAGCAAATGTTTGTGTGTCTCCATGCACCATGCCATTTACTTACTTCGTCTGACTTTAGGGACTTGCCTGTGTTGGCAACAACGAACTGAGACGTCTTCACATTACACTTTCTGATGCAACGCGGCTTTTTCGAGCCAATTCCTTCATGTCATCGGAATTCATGCTGAGCCAAGGACATCAGCAGCGGGCGTTTTCCACGAGCTTACCATATCAGTCCTTCCGGCCTTTTCGATTCGTTAACCAACGAAGACTTGCAAAGCTAGAGCAGGAGGCAAACACTTTCGCTCAGGATCCATCACGACAAGCTTTGCTTTACAAGGTAAACTTTTTTTGTGCCTAAAATCCAAGTTTGTTTATCGGTGTTGTAGGAATGGCTTCGGGCAAAAAACCCTGAGGCCGTGATTGTTCGTTTTGAGCGTGGTAACTTTAATCATAACGAAGAATGTTGGCAAAGCTATATTACAGCGTTGGCACAGACCGGGCGATCCGAGTCAATTCTACCCCGCATTATGCAAAAACTGGAGCAAGAAGGGTCAGGAGCAACAGGAGCAGCGGCCCGCTGGTCAGAACAACATGGTAGGCCGATGGCAAAAAAAAAGAAAAAGAAAAAGAAAGGTTCTGGATATTAACATCTTTTTACTATACAGGTAAAAATGTTCTTCCTAAAGAAGTCATTCAACAGTTAGCAAGCCGTAATGGCGGGCGTGTGCTATCGGGTGAGGCAGCCACAGTTTCTAGTGGATCTGGAAATAAGGCAAATCCTATCTATGTTGTGGTTGAAGAAGGTAAATCAAAGAATATCGGCGTGGACGAGGTTTTTAGTTGATGCAATAATTCCTAGCTCCGAAATACATGTTTTGGCGCGCGATACGCTGGGTTGGTGTAACGCTCACCTACGCTTTCTGTATCCTTACAATCCTGTCATTGGCGCTGGAGAATTCTGGACTGCTGAAGACAACAACACCACAGGCAGAGTATGAGCCAATTAGCCAGCAAGGTGTCAAATTCGACGATGTACAAGGCGTCGATGAAGCAAAGCAAGAACTGGAGGAAATTGTTCAATTTTTGAAAAACCCTCAGAAGTTCACCGAATTGGGAGGAAAACTTCCCAAAGGTGTGCTATTGACTGGACCTCCAGGTACTGGAAAAACGATGTTGGCAAGAGCCGTCGCGGGCGAGGCAGGCGTGCCATTTTTCTTCATGAGCGGAAGTGAGTTTGACGAGATGTACGTGGGTGTTGGAGCAAGGCGAGTGCGCGAATTGTTTGGTAAGATAAAAAAAAACTGCTATGCTGTTATACATTTTATTAAATGTCCGTTTTTGTAAAGCTGCTGCACGGGCCAAGGCTCCTAGTATCGTGTTTATTGATGAAATCGATGCCATCGGGTCAAAGAGAAATCCCAAGGACCAGTCCTACATGAAGCAGACACTCAATCAGTTGTTGGTTGATCTTGATGGTTTTTCTCAGACGGAAGGCGTTATTTTCATTGCAGCAACCAACTTTCCAGAATTGCTAGACAAGGCACTCGTTCGTCCTGGACGATTCGACCGACACGTCAATGTACCGCTTCCTGATGTGCGCGGACGTATCGAGATTCTAAAGCATCATATGAAAAACATTCAATTTGCAAGTGATGTAGACGTGAGCGTGATTGCACGAGGCACACCTGGTTTCAGTGGTGCCGATCTCGCCAACCTGGTAAATCAAGCAGCCATTCAAGCAAGCCGGGAGAATTGCCGTGAGGTGAATCTCAAGCATATGGAGTACTCAAAAGATAAGATCATTATGGGTGCAGAAAGACGTTCTGCGGTTATTACGGAAGAGAGCAAGCGAGTTACTGCGTATCATGAAGGTGGTCACGCCCTTGTGGCATACTATACCCCTGGAGCCATGCCTCTTCACAAGGCAACCATTATGCCACGAGGATCAGCCCTGGGCATGACTGTGCAATTGCCAGAGATGGACAAGGTAGGATTTGAATAGGAAAAAAAAAGTAAAACTAAGAAGAAGCTGATTTCCGTCTAGGATTCCTTTACAAAACAGGAGTTCAGGGCACAGATCGACGTCTGTATGGGCGGTCGTGTTGCGGAAGAAATGATATTTGGTACCGACAATGTAACAAGCGGTGCTCACAGTGACATTGTCAAGGCCACTGATGTTGCTAAACGCATGGTGCGACACTATGGTATGAGCGACAAGATCGGACCGGTGAACTTCAGCGACGACGATATGCAGATGCTTAGTGCGCACACCAAGCAGACAATTGAAAGTGAAATTAAGCATTTGGTGCAGCAGTCCGAAGAACGAGCAAAGATGATCTTGGAAACACATAGAGATGAACTGGACCGGCTGGCTAAGGCACTGGTAGAATACGAAACCCTATCTTATCAAGAAATTTTAGACGTTCTGGGCGGCAAACCAGTTTCGCGGGTAGACATTGACAAACGAGTACAATAAAATTATAATTTTTCTTCTGTGTACATAATGTACATGCTGAAAGAACATGCGGATTCGCGTCCAATGCTTGACACCACCTACTTAGCACTGGCATCGTTATAAATACTCATTAACAATGGATGGTTATCGGGCTTTCTATATAGAAGACAAGGAAAAAGCTGTGCCAGGGTCTGCAATGTCATTTTATATACAGCACTTTATTATTATTAAGTTAAAAAAAAGAAACGGAGATTTAGCATTGGCTAGGGGGTGAGTGGGGGTTGACATTGACATGGAATTTGACGGAATCCAAGGTGCAGGTACGGCCATCCGCGTCAGCATTCACCTTGAAGTAGTAATTGCCGGATTCGACGTCATCTCCCATCAATAATGGGAAGTTTCCGGTCCATCCGTTGGAGGCAGGGATGTTCTTGGTTAATGTAGTGACTTTCTTGTTGGTTTTGGCGTCATAGAGATCCACAGTCTTGATAGTCTTGACCTTGCTTGCACCAAGATCCCAGCTCACAGCATAGCACTAAATACATGGTTAAAGGCCTTGCTAGAGAAAAAGGGAAAAAAAAAGAAAAAAGCAAATGCATACCTGTCCATAGGTCCAATTTAATCCTCCGTCAGTTGGAGATGTGATGCGGAAACCAAGGCATGCAGCGGGAGCTCGAGCCTCGAGAGGAGCAGCTTGGACAGAAACAGCGGCGACAAGAGCAAGAGCGAGGGTAGACAAGGTAGAGAAGTACATGTTGTTATTTGTTTGGATTGTTGGTTGTTGGAGAATGCTGTCCTTTGCTGCAATTGTGATGCCCTTTTATACACCTGAATATTCCTGATCCTTCCAGTAGCTCGGCTCTTTACTATGCCCCATTTTACTAAAAATAAATGCCTTAAAAGCTCGTCTCAAAAGAAGAATGTGTCTGTTCTGCATGAAAACGCTTGTAGTTTGCTTGTCATGTTACTTTTAATAGCATTGCTCGTCTCTGTCGCTCTCTCTCTCTCTATACTTCGCTTTCCAGGGTCCGGCCAACTGAATTTTGTGCTACCAAGGGAAACTTTGTGTTTGTCCTATATTTACTTGTTTTAACCAGTAAGGGCATCCGCGTGAGTGGCTTTGTATGAATGAAAGCAATCCGTTCTTGCGGATTACTATGGCTGGGTGCAGCATTTTTGTTTTATTCCGGTAGACGAGCGCCCCGACAGTGCATCCAGCTATTCCTGACGCTCCTTGTGTTACACCCCACCATTGTCAAGTGAATGTTATGACCTCATCGCGTGATAATACCAGAATATTAATAGGTACTTTTTACTTCGGAATGACGCTTAACGTTAGGAGGAGTTAAAAACTGGACCCATTGACAAACCGATTTTCCTAACACAAAAAAACTGTGTCTCAAACATGATTCAATAGTTGCACTATGTAGGATACAAAAATGTTTACTAGAAATTAAATGATGAATATTTATTGTCAACTAGTAAAGAAATAATAAAATAGCGTTACAGAGTTACATAATTGTGGTCAGCGCAGCTACAAGATCGAGATGTTCACGGGGTATTGCTGTTGCGGGGCGCAGACAGACGGTAACAATCTGTGACATTGTGCTATAACCGTATTTTCAGTTCTCAAACTGCATTCAATTCTTTTGATGCTACTTTTTTAATTGTTGACACATTGTTTTCCTAAGCCGTTGATAGGAAAATGGAACCATAAGGTGCTTGGTTTCTTGGTCTTCGTCTATGCAATTTCGTAGTCCGAACTTTGTGCAACGCCTATATTCGTCCGCTTTACTTTGTAAACCTCCGACAGTGAACGCTTGAAATAGATGTTTACCAACTGTTTCTTTTTTTACAAAGAATCGGTAGCGCAAGGAATCAGAACCTTAATGATGACTTCTGACCGTCTCTGTGTACCGTACAATTGATAATCCTTGTAGAAGGTATTTTCTTGCTTCGCTAGAAGTATTCCCCCAGGTTACAGTGTATCCGCGTCTCACATCATGCAAACGCGCGGCTTAGTTATTATTTGCTTTATGCTATGTACTCAGCAGCATGTATGCGTGCCATCATCATGAATCAGGTTTAAGAGGTGGTATTTGTAAGCTGAAGCTGACGCTTATAACGAGCTCCGGGTACCAGTAAGGACCGAGCCATCAGTTAATTATTAGAAGATTAGCGTTAATGAAAGATTTTAGTAGACACGAGTGTTGGCTGGCAAAATATTCTTTGCATGAGAGACACCACGGCCTTTAGAGACTACATCTTTACAAATTTCATTTGATCTCATCATCTAAGGTTCCACAGTAGCTCGTTTCACATGCTTACTGCTTCGTTCATAGTGAACACCGTGCTTGTATATTAAAGGAATGGCCAAGCACACACACTTCTGTTGGAAACGACAATAGCAGGTACAAGCTTGCCGTGAACATCTCCCGTGCATACGGTGAACGAAGTAGCTCATTCCTACTCAGATATCAGACACATATTATCAAGAGAGTCAAAAGTCACCTGAGCATATATATTCATGTAGCACCGTTAACCTTTCGTATCGCCGATCTTAAAATTGTATTTTTCAGAGCAGCTGTGCTACAATTAACCATCGTCGACGTGTCCTGTCGTCTATGCTTGACCCTAGGCTATGATTCTGCAAGATAGCTACAATCTTAACACATTAGGCAAACGATGTGCTGTTTTGCATGTGAAATGGGGTGAACTTTAAAGCTCGAGTGTACGAACTGTGTCGCGCTGGTACAGGCTCTTTCTTTTTAACAAAATAACCAGTATCCTAAGTGAGAACCACAACGATGTTTACACGGGTCACAACCCGCCCGCTTAACATTTGGCTGGGCCACAGCTGGGTCGCGACGCGTTGTTGCTCTTCATTACTCCTTTGTTCTCGCTAATCTATAGCTATTTCATAATCTTCGTGTTCATAATCGCTCTTTCGTTTTCATTTTTTCTCTTTTCCCTCCAAATCTTTTCCGCTCCGTTCCGTGTGCTTACGCTTGCATGCATATAGCCCACTCAACCGACCGCATGTATGCATACACGGTTTCCACACCCGCAATGCGCACCTAACGCCGAATTATGTAAGGTATTCATTCCTCAAGAATAAACCAGAGAAATCACCAGAAAAAAAAATACCATCAGTGTCTTACGAAATGAATGTTATCTAGCATAGAGGTATCGTATTCCCCAGGAATCAAAGAAACATTATCAACCAGTCGTTGTCAGCCCCTTAAATATATGGGAAACGTATTCCATACTGCTAGCTGAAGACGTTATACATGTTAACTACTGAGGAGAATAAGTAATCCTACGTGTGCAAATCGTGTTCTATATCACTGAGCCAGAAACATCATATGCATGAAGTACTTGAGAAGTCTGAATAGCAGTAAAGAGCTACAAACCACAATTACTGAGTTCAAATTCTGGACATTTCTACGTTGCGATGAAATAATAGCATGTTACAATCAACTCCGCATAAACCTAAGGGTCCTGATCTAGCGCTAGCCCACTTAAGAATACGAACACAGCGTCTACAACTCTCTTCGCCATGATAGCCTTTAAGGAGAGAAGGCATAAGCAAACCTTGTTTTCATGTCTTCTCGGTGAAATCCAGAATTGCGGGGAGGAACCATTCAAACAGTTAAGACAAGGAAAAAGAGACAGCTGAATAAACAGAACAGGTGAATAGACAGAACAATGAGAAAAAGAAGCCTAGGAAGGTAGCATCATCATCTTCAAGCAGCGATTGCGTAAGCGCCTCCTCGGTTTGCTTGGAGTGCAATTAGGTTTATGTGCTGCCTTGGAAAGTTGCACTACCTTGTAGAATGTTTTACATCGAACGTAGGAGATATACACAGGTTCATCATGTCTACGCTTTCTTTGCGTGGGAAGGTCATACTTGAGGAAAAAGTACGTAGAAGAAGTCAGATGCTCAAAGACTTCCACGTTGGCAAACTTGCTCTTTTCGGATCTCAGACAAAGAAAATCGTTATTTGGTTTGTTTATTATCCTTCTCCTCTTCGGCCCGGCAAGGTAGGCAGATCCGTTCATCTTGTGAATTGCGCCGCCATAGTGACTACGGATGAATGGGTATTCCACGTGCTAACTCTGGTGCTTACCAGCGCAAAGGCCGTCTTCGGCAGATACTCGTCGCGCACACGACACGTGTCGCTCGATGGGGGACCTGAGGGGGTGGAAACCCGCCGCCAGGCATTGTACGCGCGTGTAGTGGAATAGGATGGTGGGAGCATTGCTTGGTTGATGTGCCACTTGAAAGCACTCATCCTTATACATACGTAGGAGGGTGGTCGTGTTTTCCCGATAATCCAAAACGTTGAGTGAATGCTGTATGTTCGCGCACCACACATCTTCTTTTTCAAAAGACTTTTTCTAGATAAGATGAGTACATTTTCTCTATAAACGTTTGTCCTACAGTATGGCAGCAGTTGTTTCAATCGACCGTATTTCTTGGAAGACCGGGAGTTTTTTGGACAATGCATATTTATTCATCATCTTCCGAATTGAAAGCGATTTCGTATCTACAAAAATTCTGAACATATGCCATATATATATGCTACAGGACAAAGAAATCGAGAAAACAAAGTACTATTTTCTCAAGGACTATACCAGATTTGTCAGTTCAGACGTCTGTAGCAGGAGACCTAAGCAAAATGAATACGTTCGACAAAGGCGATGTATGAACCTGAAGATCTCAAAACAATAAACAAGAAACGTTCGTTGAGATTTTTTAAGATATATATATGCTCTTTTACTATAGTGAGAGTTAAGGACTTCCATGCAAAGCCAACAGTCATAGAAAGTAAAAAGATATACATGACAACATTCATTATGTAAACCGATTCCTGATTGACTACTTTTCCGAAAGTTAAAAAAAAAAGGTCCATCAGGAATTGGTGGATGATCTTTAGTTAAACTGGTAAACCGGTAACAATGGGAATACATTGAGACTCTTGGATCATTCTTTATTATTGTGTTTGTTTTGGGGGAGCTTTGCACTGGATCCTGAGATAATTGTACTTCAGCTTAATCATTGTTTATCCGATTTCTCGTCTGTGAGGTTTATCCGTATGTGCAGGGATACGATTTAGCTATTTTGACTGCAGAATATGGCATGGGGTAGTACAATGGACTGTCTTGTTAGTTACGGAAAGATAGGCAATCAAGAACGTGTTTCCCATAATGGATTATTGCTTAAAAGGTTTTCGTAACACTTCTCCAAAACTTTAGAACTCCTGCCATCACAATTTCTTGTTGCTCCAGGAATTTAGAGTGCTGGCAGACATTCGTGGCAATTACTTCATCAGGATTCATATGTGCAATGGGCTTCCGCTTTCCCAATCAGCCTCAAGAAACCCCAGGTTGCAAACCGGTTTCCGTGGTAATCAAGTTGCAACAAGCTCGGATTCGTTGTTAAGCATTTATGAGAAGAGTCTGTTGTCAGTGGCAAAAATTGGGGTTGCAACAAACGCGGATCCAGCGCAAAAAGAGAACACCTTAATCTTTTTCGTACTGTTACACTATGACAGATGTCAGGATTGACACATGTTCTGCCTATAACTACTTAAAAGGCTTATAGTCACTACTTAATGGTATTGGAGCAATTATTCTTACTCGGAGATCCTTAAGTTCCAAGTGTTCACAGCATCAAGTTGGCGCGTGTAAGGGCGATTTTCCATAGGACTAAATATTACCCGGTGGCAAGATAACGATGCTGCAATATTTGTTTGTGGATTTTGTTTGTTTCATCGTCAGCGATACACAGCAATTCCTTTGTGTCTTTTCTTTATTGTACTGAGAAAGCAAGAGATGGAGTTGTACTTGTGCGTGCGTGTGCCTTTATGATGTTCTGTTCATTGAGTAGTCCCAGGGCAGCAGAATGATTTCCTTGACGTTTTATAAGTGATCTTAATTTTGAAAGTTATTCCATTTTAAGGTACGGACCTATGTCCCTGTATGCGATGTACACGACATCGCCAGGACGAGCAAAATTAGAAAATTTGAGAACATGGAAGTGGCTTGATAGAACCTGGATATGATAGAACGATGATACCCTGTGTGATCAACATGATTCTAGTGTTGAGATGTGACAACATGGAAGTAGCACGATAAAAATTAGATATGATATAGGTTTCACTTTGCAAAAAGTATTTAAAGGCTGTTTTCTGACGCACCATTCACGGTTGTTGTGTCCAAACAACTCAATGCTACACAACAGTTCCTAATAAGTGTACCACACATCACTCCGCTGAATCTGGTTATCTAGAGGGATTTTTAATAAAATAGTTCCTCGTTCTTTTTCACAAGAATACAACAGTACACCGAGTCTCACGAACTTCACCGTTTCGACTTAGTAGATAACCGACATTACAATGGTTACAAGGAAAAACAAATAAGACTTACCATTGGTGCCTGAAGCCAACGCAATTACAGAAGTACAGAACGCCGGAGGGTAGAATCGTGAAAAGCAACGGAGAGGTGTGTTGCGCCAATCCAGAGTGTCCTAGTCTATCTAGAGGTTGTACCACCATGGGCAGAGATATCAATGCTTCACAAAACATCGCTTTGAAAGGAATTTCCATGGTGGTCTCTGCGGACAAAAACCCATTTGCACCGTTCAACTCTCAACACACGAGCACATACAAGCTCGATCAACAATTTGCTGGCCAACCAAACCCGGTTCGGCATGTGCAAGGCTCAGAAGGGCAATTGCTGTGGTAGGTTATTCAGCTTTTCACGTATTTTATCGGTTCTTAAATTTTCGTGTAGATACCTCCTCAGTATCCTGCTTGGTCATTGCACAGCTCTGAGAGGAAGTTTTCGTGTCGCCTTCCATTAGCTTCGAATAAAGCGGCACGGAGGGATACACCCCCCTTCCATTGGCCGAGTTTTGTCCTTAGTTTTTTCTTTCGCTCGATTCGATTGGCTAAGTTTAGAATTCCGTTCTCGTTTCTAAAGGACGTGTCCGTATAGAGGAGGGGAAGAGAATCTAGTATAGCAAAAATGATGGAAGTGGATCGTGCCATTTAAGGAAAATGAAGTGTTTAAAGGATGAACGTTCTAGCTACAAGTATGGCTCTCCATGGATTCGGTCGAAGGGATACACAATAAATCTTTTTCATTCGACATTTATCTTTAGAAGTCATGCAGTTTAGAGGAGCTGGCTTAATTAATAGAGCGTAACAATCAATTTAGAATGCTTGTACCTTTGGAAATTTGTGTCTACATATAGTCGTATGTAATCTGCTCACCAGATCTAACGCTAAGCGTACTAGTCTGTTAGCAGAAGAAGTATGACACACTTGATTGTCACTGTGTCCAACAATCGATAATAATAATTGTATCTCAATAGCAGTAATGTCCATCCACATGTGTATTCACATCTAATCCATTGATTGAACTTGTTCCAGATGAGCCATTTGTCTTGCTACATCCTTTTGCCAGAAATCCCCCCGTGGCTTTATTTTATGTTATCGTGAATATATTCTTAAAGCAGTCGATCAAGCACCGTGATTATATTCTGTATTTAATCAGATCTTAACTAAAGATACAGGTTTACAAGATTCTCCAAAAATTTGCGGCTAGTGTCGATCGACTTGCTGGATCCTTTTGTTAGATTCATATTGATCGCAGACACAAAGTCGGTTGCGCGTACTGCAACTGAAATAGAGAAAGTAAGTGCTATTTGCTCTTGTATGAGGAACATTGTAATTCGGGAAGCGTTTAGGTCGTAAAGACGTTATAGTAACGATTTATAAAAATCGCTTCTTGTCCTGTGTATATCTTAAATTACTCTCGACATATTGCCTCCATACGTCTACGTTGCTTATCTAAAATTGAACGATAAGTTGACGAGAATGAAAAAGTTCCAGCAAGTACAAGCAAGTTGGTGGTTTGTGAATAAGCTTCTCTTATTATCGACTGATAATGCTACAGGATGACAAATAACCCGACACCGTACTCCATCATGAGTTATAGTTATTGTCTAGTATCCAATGCCACACGCAAAGAATACATAGAGCGAGGTAGAAAGAATGTAATACAGCATTGTACAAACGCCCATTCTGCACAAGACTTGTGGTTCTGAGAGAACTATCGCCCTTAGAGAAAAGCCCTAAAGGGAATGAATAGGATCTAGAGGTGATGTTTTGATTGTGTCAGAGATGACTTCTGTAAATGAAGTTCGCCGCGAAACCAACATCTTTGTTCCCATTTTGACACTTCGGAATACGAAAGTGCTGAAAAATGGGATTTCGGTTTATTCTCGCATATCATCCACCTCCAATCAAAACTTCACGTTCAATGGGGTCCATCGGAATTCGACATGGCTCCATGACATGGTGCGAAAGGAACCAGTACTTCTCCTTGAAATATGGATGTAATGACCAATTCAACCCGTTCGCCACATCACCGCCAGAGAAAACAGTTGTTGAGGATAATATCTGAAAACATTCATCAGGATCATATAGTCCCTGAAAGAGGATTAAGCGGTCTCGCATAGCAGGATTAGGTACATAGTCAACCCGCATATCGTGAGGAATATGTTGTTGAAGTTCGGCTGCATGATTTTGTTACTATGATGTGTAACTTAAGTTGTACTTACTAGGGGTTAAAAGGGTGTTGTATGCGTTGCCTAGGATGCTTCCAATCTTAAGTTGGAGTCGAATGATATGCAGGGCTTGCAATGGCGGTAAATCTGCAAGTTCTTCAGTACTCTTCATAGTTGGTGGTTCATTTAATATTCTATAAACAGAGACCGCGTGTTTTTGCTGTGTTGATATGAGGGATGTGTGTGAGGTTTCTGATAGTATTGGACTGGACGGTAGTTGCGGCTGCCCCTTCTGTGACCCATCTCTGCCAGCAATGTACTGGTCATTTTCATCCAGCATACTTTTCAATATAGTAGGTACATTGCTAGCAGTAGAATTATTCTTGTTCTTTTTGGGAATCTCGCACCATGGTTGTGGCATCCATCCAAACCGATCAATACATCGTTTGGTCATGTGTAAAGCATAGCCTTTCAAGTAGTTGGCTTCATACTCAGCCTGTGCAACTCGTTTGCGAAGATCTTCAAGTTCCCGCGCATCTTGCAACCATTGGAGTTCCTTTGCTTGCTTACGTAACTGTTCCCTCGCCCGAAATGCTTTCTGGGCTTCTCGATTCTGAGCGCGGCGCACTTGTAATGAAGGTGGATTTGGTTTTCGCCCAGGGCGCTTTCGTTTGCGAATTCGTTCGCCATTCTCATTTTCCACGCCAAAATCGCTCTCTTGGTCAAAGTATTGAAATGTGTATCGTTGTCCAGCGTCCATTTTTGCTATACGGGTACAAAAGCCGCGGTCTTTTTATCTTTGAATCCTACCCCAAAATTTTCGACGGCCTTAAAACTTAACCACTTACTATTCTTAAGAAGACTTCCTTTGCTTACCAAAAAACCATCGAGCACCTGTAATTAATAGTTTACTAACATTTGAGACGACGGCTAAGCTGCTGTTGTTCCTGACAAATCTTGCGCTATTGTCTAACTCCATGTTAACTAAGACGGCTGATCCCAGGAGAACAGTTTTGATTCCCGACGGGAAGCAGACAGATAAAGAACTCTAGTCAGTTTGTAAGAGCGATCGAACACACCTGTCGAAACACTTCTCTTTTGGGACGGCTGAGGCTCAGTGTAGATCTTCACCTTTCATAATGCACCTTCTCTGAAGATCAGTATCGCATATAAGTTTCCGTGCGTTCTAATTATTTCTATACTACATATCCTCCACGCTTATTTAATGATACAGTGTTATTGGATCCCCGTAGCAGCGTATATATTGGGGATGCAACGTAGTTTATAATTGTGCAACATCTCTCTACATTGTAACTGTCGAATACCACTGCTAAAAGTCATGACATGCTGTCACCGAACATCATAGAAACTCCGGTTGAATGGCAATGCCCCTGAGCATGCTGTTCAATCGTGCTTGATAGCAACACTGTGGAGAGAACAGAACAAGGAAGTATAGTCAAATCGCTGGGATCACTTCAATCTTCACGTTGAAAAGATGTACAATTCTATTTTACATTGTCAAAAAGTAAGCCGCTATTGAAGTAAGATAGTCGACACATAGTCACCTTCTTGATTGGACAGAAGGTTGATTGTCGTCAGTGACATAGTGTAAAGATTCTGCATACATGGATGTCACCTTCATATGTTTATTGAATTATTTTTTACGCTACTCTAAGTAAAGCTTGCGTCTCTGAAAAGCCAATTTTGCTCTCAAGAAGAATTGAATATGCAGTCATTAGTACATCATTTTTACGTCAGAAGATTAATCAAGTTACATGAACTTGGTCTCTCCAGTGGACGGAAATTTATTCGAGCAGCATCAAAATAATTGCATGAACGTAAACATACGATTTGGAAGCACAGACTTCATCCGGAAGTGACGCCGAGTGATTTCAAACAGACACAAAATCATAGGAAAAATCCGGCATACTCAGACGGATCTGTACGCAGATAGCCACGTTCACCAGCGCTTTGTCTGGCAGCTTATTCATCCACCGGGATGGTTCAGAACCAAACCACTATTGCCGACCAGAGACCAAAGGATGCTGTGAAGTTTTCTCTAGCATACACAAGTGCAGCCGCTCTTTAACGGACTTTGACTAACATTGTTAATGACAGACTATGTTTAGAGTAACCCTTGGTACGACGCACGAGAGAAAGCAAGGTGGGGAAAAACAATCCCAACCTTTGCCAGTGAGAGTAGTAAAGAAGAAAATGACTAAATAGTATTATTACCCAAGGGGAACATTAGTTTCTAGAAACGAGGCAGGGAAGATGTCAGCTCCACAAAAGCGATGATCATACAGCTTAAAAGGTAATTAAGAACTTTGGTCAATGAACTCTAAATTGAATGGTTGTCTTTAGACTCATCCTACATTTTTCGTGAGAGCTCCTAACATCGAAAATCTGCATATGTTACAAGACAAATACGTATATGGAAGATACAAAAGAACAATCCCGATGCACACGGCCAAATATTGAAGATCTGTGCTATGCTGGCTTGCACAAATCGATTTTACCCATGCGGTATCTCAATCGAGAGGATGTGGCTACTGCTAATATGTGGAATGTTTTTTCACACTACCTAAGGACAAGAATAAATGTCCTTTAATATCCCACCGACCAATATCGCCCGGTGACATTGGCTGAAGTACCTCGTCATTCAGCTACTGCAACGTTTCATATGTATAAATACAGATTAGATGTCCTTGTTAGGTCGTATTGATTATGATATCATTTAAAAAACCAGTAATAGAAAAGAATAACAATCACCACAATAAAAAACATCAAATAGCACATGGTTGCTCCCGACTCCTTTGATGCCATGATCTGGAACTTGTTCATCGTTTTGCTTAGAATGAAGCCTGTGTTTGAAAATTGGTCGTTCTAGCACATACGAGTTAAGGAAAGTCTGGGTAACTGTGTACTTTTTCCATACCATTGTCTCCAGCAAGCTGTTACCAGACCGGATTTCGTCTCCAATCTTGCCAGTGATCTGATCCAAAAGATATAAGGCGCCTAAGCGATTTGTATCGAAAGTTTCTTACATTTTTCAGAAGTTTAACCTTCGCAGATAGACCTGTTATCCGTTCTTCACTCTGGCTTTCCATATATTCAAGATCGCCATCATCCATATGTAATCGGACAGGATGTGTATGGTTATCATCGTGAGATGGGGATGGCGTAGAAAATGATCTACTAGTCTCTCCAAGAAGAGCAGAACGATTGTGAAGATGTTGGAATGACCTGTGTGTGGAGCATGGCAAATATTAAGTTTTAAACTGCCCTTGACAGAATGCACACAACCTTACACTTCTTGAGCCGAATTGTCGAGACATCCTGGAAGGTTGAAGGCAATCCCGGTCACATGCGCAGAATCTCTTTCTTAAGGGTAAAATAATTAACCGTTGATGTGGTACAAGAGACCCCATTCCAGCGTTCATGCAAACGCACAAGACTCAGCATCCATCAGTCAAATTAAAAGAGTTCTGACTTTGCTTTACGAGCATCAAACGGCACTGATGCTAAATTAGTAGTTTCCTTATCGACACCTGTGCCACACGTTAAGTAACATATGTTGACGTTTAGGATAAATTTTCACCGACATCAGTAGACCTGGCGTCAAGCTACGCTTACGTGCCTGGAAAGATCTTCTCGTATAGAGTGATTCATTGCGTCTGATAGATTTATGAAATTATTATCAGCGCTATGTAGGAAAAGGATATGTTTCTCCCAAAAAAGTTAAATCGAAAGGTGAAATATGACCTTCTCTTTATTTATTTTTGTAACAAAGATCTCACCTTGTTCCACAATTTCTTCTATGTATGCAGATATAGTGATGTTGGAAACTTCTACTGATAACAGGATGCCAACTCTCTCTAGGCTCGTCGTGCTTTTTTTTATGCTTCCATACAAGTTCACGCAAAGCAACGTACGGCGATAAATTAAGTTGTGTATCAACATTTGAGCACCAAAATGGCAAGCTTCCAATGTCATATCTCTTGATAAATTTCTCCTTACGATTGAGTGTTGGGGTTGTTTTCGAGTAAAAAAAAAAGGAGTCCAATTGAATAAAGTGATACGCCGAGAACAAAGTTACGGTGAGATCCCTGTTTATCTAGGATAAGAGAATTTTTTTCTTAAGGGAGCTCATGTCTCTGAAACAAGTCCAACAAAGAGATGTAAGTTTGTAGTCACTAACTCCTCTTACTACGGTGTTCCACCGTAGTAAGAAAATAATCAACCAACTTCCGTCTGCTTGCTGTTTGCAGACAAAAGCACATTCTCTCGGAACCTTCTAAGCCGCCGTTTCACCTCCGGCAGTCTTCATTCTCGAGGTTATCTAGTACAGTATTGAATGCATCAATCTTTTCCTTCGTGCTGTACACCCCACTGTGATTCTGTATTTTCCTCCTCCTCGTCGTCGTCTCAATCACCTCTGATGTCTGTAACAGCATTCGCGATGTCATCGTTCGAGAGAGGAGGGTGTACAGCAAGCGCCTCCGCTTGCGATTCAGGCATAAAGTCTGTGTCAGGATGCGCCGTGAATCTCTCCAAGGTTCGCTATAATTTCGGCCGAAATAAACTCTTCCTCCGTTTCTACTGTATGATTACTTTCGGGAATGCCATAGAAAATTCCTGTTGTCAGAAAGCAGTTCGGAACTGTAGCAACTGTTACATTACTCCCCGTTCCTTTGTACCAATCCATCGTCTGAAACTGATCGGTCTTATACACATCTTTCGGCGACTTTCCACTTTTGAATTTTCGGTACGCTGCATCAACTTGCAGCGTTCTAAAGATCTTCTAAGTATATATGTCTCCAGTATTATCCTATTGCTTATCTATAGTGGCTGTGATGTTCGCACATATAAACAACCGGGCATGCAAGTACAGCGAGACTGTAATCCGGTTTACTGTCGGAAATGAGAGTGAAAATACTAATAAAACGCTCTAGTCATTTTTATATTACGTCTTGAATATCGGTATGTTATTATTGCTCCCCCAGCGGTGCTTAATCAGAAGATGAGATGACATTCACAGTCAGCATGATATGTTTTTGTACTACGACTGTCAGGTACGACATTGATTTCGTTTTCTTGTATTATAGGATTTTAGGAACCACGGTACAAAGTAAGTTTTACCCTCAGTGTCAAATGCAATCCAGTGAAAGGTCTGGTTCTATTCAACAATGACTAATAGGAGATGTAGATAGCGGCGGCAGCTATCCCGACAATGGGGTTACACCGATCTTTCTCATAACTAAATGACTAACGAGGGGTTATAACGGTTGAAGCAATGTTTTCTGAATTGGACAAAAATGTTATAACTACAACGGGTCTAACTGAAGCATCTATAATTTAAACGGGTTTAAGCTGTGTTCGGTATGATAATGGAAACGAAAGGGTAGCATGGTCCCAAGTCTCTTCTTCATACGACACAAATATATTGGAGGGCTTAGATGGCCGTTCCCAACTGCTTTCAAATAGAAACGCGCCTACATTCGTTCATATGTGAATAACGAATAACATGTATGATCACATTTAAATATAGAGGCAGGTACGTAACAAGATAGTGAAGAAGCGTGCTATCTCATGCAAGGCGGATTCCAATCGTAAATGCAGTGTGGGACATAATAATACAGATTCTTTTCTTATTACAAGGGAACTGGTCGAGTATGATAGCAAATTTGCATCGGCTCTCCCATCTGTTAAATGCAGCGCGCGACACCCAGTTAACTCGACATTAAAAGCTGTAGATATCGGTAAAAATAGATTGCTGCAACCTTCGGCTTTACCGTCAATCTCGGAGAGCCGTGACGTGCTGAGTAGAATATAACGGACGCATAACTCTGGGCACGTCAGTGCGCTTTTCTGACACAGTGATGGGTTTTCCTAAAAGGAAGGCACAACGGTCAACAAAGGATATCTTTCAAATGTATTGTATTGTTTTATTGCATACTTTATAGTGTATATAATGTTTGTGTAATCTACATATCGTATGTGTACCATGTATATTGACCGTGTATCCGCCAGATTTTGAGGCTGTTGTCGATAACATCGCTATTTGTCATATCTTCTTCCTCTTCGCTATCATTTCCAACGTAATACTTTCGTTGCCCTGATGTGGTAGCTATAATTGGGATAGTCGGGTTGAATGTTGCGCAGGTTGCGATATCTACCGTGGAATATGTCAAGCGCATAACTTTCTAAGGCGATCTACATACCTTCATGTGCTTGGAATGATAGCAAACGTCGATCCTCGTTATCATGATCTTCTCCATTATCACCACCCGTTTTCAGATCATAAAACAATACACATCCATCCTACATACAATGAGGATCATGTGCTTATCTGATGAAATCTTTGTACTTACCTTATCTGCTGTCACCAATTTTGATCCAGTGGAATCGATGTCAAACGAAATGCGTTGGTTCGTTTTTCCCTTCCTAGGCAGTTCATAAAGCACGTTGGCGGTATTACGAATGTCCCAACATAGGATACTATCTGATTGGCGTGATGCAGTGAACAACAGGCTGCCATCAAGCGAGAATCTAACTTGAGTCACGCCACCCTCTATGCCGGTCAACTTTAGACACAGCTCATTATTCAATTCATCGTAAATTCCGACCGATTGACTATAAGAACCAGCCGCATATAACCCTGAGTAATCGGGACTGAAGTCCAAACACGAGATAAGGCCTAGGAGGATGAATAAGCGGACTACAAAATGATGGAACATATCTTACCTTTCAGTCCCTTTTTACTTTTGCGATTTGGTATCGTAGGAATTTTTTGGGATTCCTGACCTGGACGCTGAGTATCAAAAACTTCAATCATATTATTATATCCACAGTAGATCCTGTTCGATTATTTCAATGGCATATATTCTAAGTTCTGCCTTACTTTGATCCGTCCAAGTTAAATCGAATGACATTTGGTCCAATAAAACGTTCCTGATGGTCGATGGCAGAGTAAGAAGCACGGACTTTGCCCGTACTCACATCCCATAATCGAACAGGGTGATCCCGAACGGATGTCAAAAAGCACCATGTCGCAGGATCTTAATGAACGTAAATTATATGCAACAAAAAAATCTCTTATACCTTGTGAGTTCATTGATGGAAACCATTCAAAATCGTAAACAGATTCGCCTTCCCGAACACATAACGCCGGCTCCATGGTCAGCGGTTCCGGGCCATCATCTAAATATAACTTGTGAGAAAGAAAAAGACCACATGTTTGTATAGAAAAACCTGTTGACATTTCATCATAGACGTTAGCTGGCCTAATTTTCTGTGTCAATGCTGTATCATTTAGGAGTTCTTTCTTTCGTCTCTTACAAGTTGAACAGTCGTACTACATCGTCGTTAGAATTCGTTAACAAGCACATGCCATCCGGAGACCTATTGATCGTTGGAGCAGCGTAGTCAGGACTGTTGCATCGCTTACCATTTGGCATTGCGGAAAAAATTATTAGCGTCATGCATATTTGAGGCTACTGCCTTCTGCTGCAAGAGCTGCACCTCGGCTTCCAAAGTTTCTTTGACGGTTGTGTTATATCGATCATATGTCGAAGCTAGAAGGGTACAAGACTTGGAGAAGTCATGCACAAAGACGGTAGCTTCATACGTGTTTTCGTTTTTCTCTGTTGACATGACTTCTGCATTGGTCTCGGTGGTTGTCTCTGCGTTTGTAATTGCATCGTCGACTGCCATTGCACTTGTTTCCGTTGTTGCTATAGACGTTACTGTAGACTCCACGTTTGTCTCCGTAGGAGTAACAAAAATGCCACTTTCGCTCTCTGTATTAGGGGCACCTGTCGCGTCCATAAAAGTCTCTTGTTCTTCCACGACATGTTCATTAATTTCGCAATAGTTCATATCCTGTTGCTGTTCAGGATAAGGAATGGTGGGCGTCTCTGCAGTAGCGAGTTGATCATTAGTGAATGAGTTGATCTCGTCATTGTTATCCATCGATGCAAAAGACAAAAAATAATAATAACCATTTGCGTGTGACAGTTTTATGCGTAGAACCCTTCTCACTACAACATGCTATTGATGTGCAACTTGAAGTGGCATGTAAAGCTACACGCTATTTGCCTCAACTACAGCCAGGGTATATTGCATGTCACTTGATGATATTGCTTTTTTTCTTTACATGAGGCTTTATGAGTTCAGAAATTATCAGAGACCAGTAGTCAGCACATTTTTCGTCTGCATATATAGATCTCAACATAATAATCCACGAACATACTGAGGGCCCATTGGTTTGCGTTGTGTGCTTTGGGCGATTGCCAACAAATCCTATCTTTCCAACGATGATTCCATTTGCCACACTCCGTTTTCAATAGACAGGAGAGGGATAAACATTAAGTACTTTATTTAGTTGATAGCACTGAGTTTTTCGACGCAGATGCTCGGACCACGAGTATAAGAAACGACATCCGAATATGACCACCGTCGCTTAGCAATTGGTATCTGCTGACCATACTTTGACCCAGTCCACAGCCATGGCTCGCATATTACCATCACCCCATGTAGGCAACCAAAGGTCTTTACTGTCCCAAAATGCATTCACTGCATGTGGATCGGTATTGTTCCATGGTTTTCCTGGGCTATCGGCCCAGTAGCCGTTCGTACCACCGACCGCTACGTTAAGAATCTGTTTCGGGATAGTTACGTAAAATTGCGAGTACGGTTAGCTTACCAAATAAAATTCCTGGTCAAATGGCGCTGATATGTCGCCTGCCTCCCATGGATTCATTGACCAACTGGGGTATTGACCACGGTCCCAAAAAGGTTCATCAAAATCTACAAAAAGTACGGTTCTATCGTCGACATAGGTCCGAAGTCCGTCTTCTGACCATTCCAGACCTAGATGATTACGAACGTCAGTGCGTCTGTAAGGAGTCTTTCGTTATCTTGCCATAGGTGTGAAAGTCGTCTGCAAACGTAGCATTGTTAACTAGTATAGCCATTGCTTCCGTTAACTTGTATCTATTCAAGGCAGGGCTAGGACCCCAATGAAGCGTTGATTGCATCGCCGTTATATTGCCATATGGATAGTAGCGATTTCCACGGGATTCCATCTAGTAAAGAACATTCAGTTGTTGATACTAAGAAACAAAACAACTGACAATGTCAATTTCACCTAAGGTAAAGCGTAAATAGAGCATGCCACAGAAACCGAAGTCCTGATTCCTTACCGCTAGCAGGCCACGAGCCATAAACATTATCCTTTGGCAGCATCCAAATAGCTGGCCTTGGACCTTCCATTAACACCCTCATCATTGTTTGCTCCTTTTTCCTGTTTACCATAACCAATCGCCTATAGGTAGCCTTGCACGGACTTCCACTTTGCCATATTTTAAAGACATCGAATCAATTGTTCGGAGGCATGCCGACCGAATGGGATTCAGATAATTTCCACCGGATGCCCTTCCAGCAAGACGTTCACAACCTTCAGATCAAATATTCATTTCTTGTCCCCTGGCAAAGTAAGAAAAGAAAAAAAGAGTCAATCTTACCATAGTTTGAGTTGTCTGCATTGATACAATGGTCAATAATGCATTGGTAAATCGGGGTGACTATCATATGCGTGCAAATCACTTGCCTGTACAATCTGCGGAAGGCTGGCCCGACCTATTGCCCAATGCGTTACCACAAGACATGATCATCCCCAATATCGGGATGTTACCAGAGATTCACATGAGCTCCCTCTTTCATCTTGTCCTCCCCCAAAAGATCCGTAGTCAAGGTGGGGCGGATATAAAGGATTCCATCATGAACAAAGCTGTTGGATCTATTGTTGGTGTACCTAATGAGATTAGGTCAGATTGATCAGTTGATTTATCGCATTGATTCCTTACCATTGGAATTCCCAATTCCCACCTTGAGGAGACCAGATTAATACAGTAGATCAAATGATCCGATGATTGTTACCTCCACTCAGCGTGATCTCGTGCTGCCACGTATCAAGAAATCAGATTGGGGTATTCTACCACGCGATCAAAGTGTCTTTACCTGCCATTTTTTCATATTCAGCTGATTAAAATGATCTTCGAAAAGAAGGCATCGCTGCGGTTGCTGCTGTTGCTGTTGTTTATTAATCATTTTTCGCAATGTATCCGCTTTTATTTCGAATGCGAATGCACAGGAGCATGTAATGATCAAAGGCAATAAAAATATCATATTTGATAGCAAAGATCAGGATGAAGTAAAAACGGAAAGGAAATAAAAAGACATTCACATAAACACGCACTTATGTATAAAGTTCCTTGTATTTAAATTCCTGTTGCCGTTACATTGCACGGAATGAAGGGAGCGAAGCTACTCGCCATCTAGCGTATATTTATCGATTTTCATATGCTATCGTGGCAAGAAACGTGTCATGCACTTCTCTCCATAAGCACAAAAGTGTTCGCGTGACGAGTTGATTCATCACATCGTCGGCATCTCCCTGTGTGAAGCGGATGTCGAAATTCTTCATGTGTCCCCTCCCCCCTTTTTTTCCTTCTGCATCACCTTTAAAAGTCTGTTGCTTAGAGACCCGTTTCTTTCTTTCTTTCTTCCTACATAAACTATGTTGATTGCGCGCTGGGAACCTTCTACTGCCTTTTCACATGATTCGTTCGACGTACGACGGTCGTCAGGACGCTCACCTAGTCCTTCGTTGCCATGTCGCCATTATGCATTCGAAGACGATACGTGGCTAAGAAACCGAGCCGATTCACCTTTTGAAAGTAGTGACGAGCTTTCGTCACGTTCTGAAAATGGAGATTCTTCCAGAGACCGCTTTATTGAAATTGCGCAGGCCGCATTGGAAGAAGCGATACAGGAAGAAGACCAGAAGGGCGTCATTCAGGAGATGGTTGAAGCTCTGATCGCAACAACAGGTGCTCAGTTGATGTTAGAAATCATTGCAGAACAAATGAGAAGTCAGGAAGTTATTGAGCAGCTTGCGGAGAAACACGAAAATCAACGAACGGATCCAAGCCAAATTCACCAAGACAACTTTTCTGATAGTCCGAAAGAGCCACTCCAACAGGAAGAAGCCCAACCATGCTTTGATGACACCGAATCATCCCATTTTATATCGGAATATGTATGTAGACTGTTTCGTCTTCTTTTGTTGGCTTGCCTGGTTGGGCTTGTGTGTCATTTTGCTCGAATCCGCATCCGCATACTTGACAATGAGTCATAGAGCATAATTCCTCCCTGGCCCTTTAAATCAATGCTCGAGCACCCTTGCATCTGTAAATACCTACCAAAAAGATAGCTTCCTGTTTGATCGTATCATATATTAAGTGAATCCAATTCATGTACTAATTGTTCTAACCAAGCACTGGTCCCATAAAATCGTGCATGCACCACCGTGTGATCATCACTAAATCCATCAATTACACAAACAATCGACCCGTGCTGGGAAAAGTAAGGGGGTGTTAGTATTTTTTTCTTGTGTCATTATGCAATTCTAACCTGTTGCAAACCGTTATGCGCTTGCAGCGTAATATGCATGCCTGGGAAAAGCCCACATACAGGGTCGATCTCCATCATTTCTCGTAAGAATACGACAGGATAATCCCTCTCCAGTCCCTCTTGGTTTTCAACTTTCCCATCCAGTTCAATACTTTTTGTCATCTATCGTACCTTAGTCGCAATAAGTCACTTATCGATCTCCAGCCCTCTTGCCACTAACCTGATCAATCAAGTAAATTCCAAATGCATGCTCTTTGGTAAACAATTCCAATGCACCAGGAATAGGAAATTCAACAGTAACCTTGCCGTTACATTGCACAAGCGTTTTAGTCTCAAGGTTGAAGGTCTCGGTATGTTGACTGAGAGGAGGGATCATACCCCTTTGATCCAAGGGATAAAATAAGCTAGGCGCTGTAAATACTTCGTCTGGTGAAGCAAATGTCAATCGCGTGGCGGATTCTAAGGAATGAGATATTGCATCTGCCTAATATAAATATGCATCAACTATGGAACAAAATGATAAACAAAAGTTACCTCGTTTTCAAAAGCTAAATAACAGGATATCCCTTGAATAGGGTAATGGGTGGCGTTGGTTATAGTGACAGCCAATTGTATTGACGAAGCTCCTTTGATCCCGTGTCCTAGCCTACTTGCTTTTTTTTATTGCCTTAGTTGTCAGATCCTCGTTTTGTGGAATAAATATTGTACCTATCCTTAGGTTGGCTCGGAAAGTTCGTTCAAGCGCTGCAGTCATTACTTTGGTCATTTGTAAAGTCTTTTCAAGGCTGCCGGCTAAAGTCTATTATGAATTTTGGTTTATGGCGTAGCTTGTTTGCACTGCACACGTACTGATATGGAAGACTGAACGCCATGGACAGCCGGTCTAATGGCATTAAGCATGTCGTCTCTTTTTTAAACGTTATATTTCCTATATGAGCAATAAAATCGCTGCCAAGTTTCCTTACTCGGGACGAGAATTAGCTGATCCGTTATCGCTTGCTGCATTAGTGTCTTTGTCCATGGTATCTTTGGCAGGACGAGAGA
The DNA here is from genome assembly GCA_000697055.1 of Saksenaea vasiformis B4078. Taxonomy (NCBI): domain Eukaryota; kingdom Fungi; phylum Mucoromycota; class Mucoromycetes; order Mucorales; family Saksenaeaceae; genus Saksenaea; species Saksenaea vasiformis. Next base: position 100,124 of record JNDT01002384.1, on the reverse strand, counting down.
CTCGACATTTCCCACCTTGACGTGACTTCAGTTAGACTGAAATTTTGATACCGTTGGGGAAGATATGCTTTTTTGAGTGGAAGAGGCTTCTGTGTGACATGAGTGGTATAAAGAAAGGAAGTGCTATAGAATTGTGAGTGTAGTACATGTTATAGACTCTCGGCGGTCGCTCCAGCTCAAAACCTTCCTGAAGGAGAAGATCATGTCACAATGCGCCGGGCCACTAAGCGGCAAATCAAAAAGGGATGGCTCCGCTGAACATCTGATGGGACACAGCAAAGCCTGCGCGTTTGAATAGGCCGATATTACCTATTTCTGCAGTGCCGAAAGGGCTGAATTGTAGCAGTCTGATACTAAACAGAGGCATGAGGATAGATTGCTTTCATAAAGAGCCATGTCTGACTAATCATAAACACCTGCCGACTCTGGCACTGACTTGATAATCGCTACTTATAGCGGTTTGCACGCACTGTATTCATGTTCAATTGACTAGCTGCTCTTGGGATATCCTGAAAGTAATTGTATCAAGCGTCAAGGTGATGTATTAAGCTCCCTCCCCACTTGCACAACTTCCATAGCAATCACGGAGGTTTGTTTTGCAGCTCTTACCCCTCTATCGGACTGAAACAAAGGTGCTTGCAAAGAGGTGATGTAGACGGTCACGCTAGTTTAGATGCACGACAAGCAAGAGCGATGGCCTATGGAATGTTATTCAGTTTTTTGAGGTAGTTTTGCATAGTAGATAGTCTCCTAGATAGAGATAGAGAGATGCATTGAGATGGTTTATGTCATATGTAGAGATAGTGATACTTGTAATATCTCGCTGAAAGCAGTTCTCATTTGTAGGCAGGTAGAAAGGATCTCAAGCGCTGATAGGAGCTTCCTGTCTCAAGTAGCATGAATTGGTCAACAAATGGGAAAAAGACGGTTCCGAGATGCACTACCCTGTACGATTGGCCCGGAGATCAAATGGCTTGCTTGCCATTTCCAATCACCATGGCAAAATCAGTAGTACGAAGTTTTGAGTGTGTACCACAGAGGAATTCATTTCTTCCGGACAAGGATAAAAAGCCAGTCGATCAACCCTTGTTCTACTTTCACTCTTATTCCTTCACTCAAAAAAAAAAAATGCGATCATCCAGCTATAATCACTTGGAAGAAGTTATCCCGCTTTTGACACCACCTGAACCACATCGAAAACCGTCGCCTTGGCACGTTATCTTGCCATTCTTCACGCTCGCATTCTATACTGGGTAACGCATAATAGCTATGTTCAATGTCTATCAACCATTGACTGATTGTTGTCTAGATCTGTCTTTGCTCCAATACTCCAGTTCTATACCCAAGTTTTTTGTGACAAGTGAGATGATCCTTTACGTTCTATATCTATCAACTAATATATTGGGCCCTATTAGACATTATCAATCAAAAGGATTGGATACGTCGATCCTAGACAATGATCTAAGTCCAATTCAAGACTGTAATATTCCAGAAGTTCAATCCATTGTTGCCAAAGCCCTTGCAATAACTATGTTTCTGTCATTCGCACCAGGTAGAATGGTTCCTCCAGACATTAGATTCAACAGGACTAAATAGGAGAATAGCTATTTTTCTAGCCAAGCCTTTTGGAAAGCTTTCTGATCGAAAGGGACGCACGGCCATCTTTCGGATGGCATCCGTAGGTACTATTATGCAGGTACTCTGCTTCATAGTCACTGCCAAATACCAAGACAAATTTGGTGTAACATTCCTATTCTTGGCGCCAATTTTCCGGGGATTTCTTGCCAACGAGAGCATCGTATTGGCGACAGTACAAGCATATATCGCCGACTGCACCACAGTGGCAAATCGAACTGTTGCGTTTGGTCGCATGATGGCATCTCTTATGACAGGTGTCTGTCTTGGTAAGCGCAATACCTTGTTTGCTTTTATCGCTCAACAATCTGCTTGTTAAAAGGCCCAATGGCATCTAGTCTTATTCTCAAGGTAAAGATATTGCTACCTTCATATTATCTTACGTAAAGAACCCTGGGTGTCTTAGTACACCGGCAACGTAGTAGATGTCTTTTATATGGGACTCGCGCTCAATATCCTGTTTGGTCTCTATGTACTGATTATGCCAGAATCGATCGATCTTGGCAATTCTCCAAGTCCCTTAGCTAGTAAAGAAGGCGATACCAAGCCAAGCACATTCAAATCATTGTTGCGCGGCCTAAACGTTTTCTCGACGCTTTCTGTACTCTTTCGAGTCCGCTCTACACATATTTCATCTTACGCACTTCCCGCCTTGGCGTTGATCCAGTTACTTATAACCATTGTTTCGCTGCCACCAACGTTACTGTATGCCATGCTTAAATTCCATTGGACCGCATATGAGGGTGGACTATTCATCAGTCTCGCTTCATTCAGCCGATTATTCATTATGCTGATCATCCTACCTTTGCTTACAAGGCTCTTTCTCAAGAAATCAAGCGATGGCGAACAAGATACTCAGCGTACCGTTTCATTTGAATCATGGTTGTTACGCTCTGGTCTGTTCGCTGAAGCGACATGCCTTCTACTGGTTGGTTTGGTTCCACGAGAATCAATGTTCGTTGTCGTCTGTGTGGTGCAAAGTCTGTCTTTCCTTGCTCAACCGTCTTTACGTTCTCTCATCGTTGCAACTGTCAGTCCAGCTGAGATTGGTGAATTGATGAGTGCAGTTGCTTTCCTCGATTCAGTTGGAGGTAATTTCTCACCATACCAGTAGCTTCTGATGACTCACCAACTGCTATATCTTTTAGCAATTTGTGCCCAGTTCGGCCTTAATACCATCTACAGTGCAACAGTTGCCACCATGCCAAGCTTAAGTTTCTTTTTATGTGGCGGTATAGCATTTATTGGATTCATGGCGGCATTCCTTGTCTATCCAGTGTCAAGTCCTCGAGACGAAGAGACTGTCGATAATTAGGACGAAAACGTATCCTACTCTTCCGTCATGAAAAAGACAATGATTGATGTAATTTTGCTGGTTAATTTTATGTACATGTTCCAACTGTTTATTGAATGAAATCTTTACATTGTCTATATAAATTTTCCGTTCATGAGGAACTAATTTTGCACTAAGGAAGGAATTAGATATACGGTTACCATTATACGCATTGGCAACAAACTGAAAGCTCACTCACATCAAAAACGATCCCCAGAAGACTGTAAAAACGCAATATTCCTGGTAAGTGTAAATAGCATAGCTACAATGAATCTGTTGTAAGCGTGAAACTTCCACACTTGAGACAAAACGTTCGGGTTGTAAACGTCAGTCAGAATAGAGCATCTACGCAGAACAAATCTTCGGTAATGCATCAAGACCATTCAGAGAACAGGTCAATACAATAAAAAAAAACATGTATATGTATACGACGAAGACTGCTTTTTTCCATTGTTTCTTTCATGTCTGGACCCATGACCATGAAAGACATAGAATGGAAGGAAGACTTACAAAATGCTATGCTCGATCTGGACCATCCTGATTATGGTGGAGGGACAAGAAGGAAAGACAGCTTATCTGTCAACGCTGACAGCATCTTTAGGTTACACACAACCATTGATGAATACCGCTTGCCAGATGATGACTAAAGAAATAAACAACATGCCCCCAGCCGATCAACAAATACGCATCAAAGACCTTGTAAGCCCACAGGCGCGGTGGTTCGTCGACAAAGCTTCCTGCGAACGTTTGATTCGCTTCGAAAAATCCATCAGCCTGAGTATGACAAGTATTCTGCGATGCGAATTGGAAAAGCTGAATGACGATTTGCTGCCTCTCCTTGAACCACCGTATTTTACTATGGAGCAGAGAATTGTGCGTCACTTACCGTGGGATATGCAAGAAAAAGTGCAATTTTTCCCAATGGTCAAAATCAACCCCGCTGCCGAGGAAAATGTACAAGGTGTCAAGGATCTTATGTATATCGTTCGATCAGAGGCTTGGCGTCAACTCACCTCATCTACACAGTTATAAAGATCGGATAACAATGGAAGCCAAGACTATGAACAACATTCTTGCAATGAAACGCTGTCTAAATGGTTCGCCATGCTTCCAGACAAATGAAGACGTTCGTATTTCTTTTTGTTTGCCTACATATGCATTGAACCTTCTATTTTTAATACAGGTATGGGAAAAACCCGAACCCATATCCGAGACAGACCTGTTTAGTAAAGATAGCCGCTTGACATCCATCCAGATGAATCCACTACCTCGATATCATCTTCAACCCAATCACGATACAGTTTATCATAACAAGGTCGCTGAAGGCAGGCCTCTAATGTGTAGTAATCATGACGACAATATACAAAGCACACAGGGATCCGGTGGAAGTGGCATATATAGTTTGAGTGATACGAAAGAGCGCTGTTTGGACAATCAAGACTGGCACATAAACGCCAATGTCGCCGATAATTCGTCGGCAAAAGACAACGTGATGCATGTCAGAAAACACAAACTATCGAACCGGCCTGCTCTAAAGTACTCGATGCAGCATGACCAAACATTGCAGGATACGCAAAAAACCTTACTTATCACCTCTGCATTTTCGTCACCGAGCGTTACACTCACTAGCGGAGGTAAACGTTATTCAACATGTAAGGTCTGTGATCGTAAGATTTATCTTTGCTATTTTCCACAGTGACTCTGGACAGAAAACAACAACGAACTAGGCGTAAAGCGGATTTCTTTTTCTCTGCACGGAAAAATATCGGTAACTTTGTAGCCATGCGAGAAATGTCCATATCATCTCAGAGAAGAAAGGCATCTGCACCCAAATCAGGTAACTTGAAATCAAAAAAAAATTCAGTCGCTCACTTCTTTCTTTGAAAAGAACTGCAAGATCTGTGAACTATTAAGACGTGCTGTGCAGAAAAAGTCTGCATATTGAACTGCACATGACAAATTGTCGAACTGTGCTAATAGTAATACATTGGCTTTATCTGCTTAAGCGATCGTTAATATTGACGGGAGCTAGCTATCGGTATCCATTTGAGCCGATTGGAGGTCGGCAAGTAAGCGCGCGAAGCTCTGTTTCGAAAAACAGTTTCCTGTACGTCGGCGTATGGTTTTAGCCTGAAAGTGAATGTTTGCTTTTGTTCTTACCTTCACATTCCCAAAGTACTTTTGCCCAGGTCTCATTCATCATTAAAAGGTCCTTCTTTCCCAAAAGGATCAAGTGCCTAAAATGCTCACATGAGTTCCACTTCAAACTGCCATCTAAAAACGAACCTTTTGGCACGCGTTAGCGCAACGTTCACACGTGGATGGTTATCTATGAAGCCGCTACTACTTGTTCGCACCGTGGATAAGATGATAATTTCTTTTTCGCCACCCTGGAATGCGTCCACAGTAGAAATCTGTATATTTTTGTCCTGAGAGTCGTGGCTCCCGATATACTCCGTTAGTTTGTCGGCCTGCCCTTTATCTATACATCCAGTAGATGAGAAAAGGTTCTCAGGGTTAGCAACTTGGACTTACATAGGGCGATAACGCCCATGTCAGCTGCCGATAACCCAAGTTTCATTAAACCTTGAGTAATATGACCTGCTACAGCTATCTCGGTTTCATTCCAAAACGAATTGGTACGAATCGATTTTTTTTCCTTTACGACGGTTCATTTCTATGGTATAATTATATGCTTCGTGAACTTACTTCTCCACCCGTGTCCACAAACATTACGGTGGGCAAACCGTTTACAAATGGCTTTCGATCCACCTCATTCACTCCATTCAGCAGTCGTTGACTATAGAATAGTCTGTTGCTAATCGCAGAGATCTGCGGATGGCACTGTTGGGAATAGATAGGATGAGTATTTTTCAGATTGCTAAACTCGGTTTATCTACCCGGTACTGCGTTCGTAGCATGATTGACTACGTTATCGTGTATTAGATAAGGGTGTATCACATATTCTCCTATAGAGCTTACTTGTTGTCCCATCTGTTGCAAGGCGGCGAACGTATTAGCGTCTTTTTCACTCTTGTGCTGGATATGTACCTCTGTTAATCGATCAAATAACGTTTTATCAAGGCCCTGTCCGATTTTCCCCTCATCGCAATTTGTGGTCAGTGTAGGAGGAAGCTAATAACAGCTCAGTGTATCGCATGGAAAATGAACCTCCAACCTGTAAAGGGTCACCGATCATGACCAGCCTGCTACAAGAGAAACGCGAAATAGGTACCATGGCCAGCGGCTCCATTAGTTGCGATGATTCGTCTAATAAGATGAGCGAGAATTTTGAATAATTAAAAACTTCGAAGACAGAGGCCATGCATGTCGTAGCTAATTCCAAGTAGGCTGAATGAGTAACTATATGAAATTGATCGCGTGTAACACAGACCTACAACGTCTGCAGCGGAAACCTGTACCGAATTCTCGCTTTTCCGAAACCGTTGGATTGTCGAAGCAATGTAGCCATTTTCTTCTTCTGAATTATGCGGATCCTGCAACATTTGCTCCAACTCTTTTATTTCTAGGACAGAATGAGAAGGCGCATACATTATTGCATACTTACCTTCGCTACTGGATGACCTTGCCTGAGCCGTGTATGGTAACAAATTCTTTGCTATTTTCTTTAAACTGAAGAAGACGTAAGTCATGTTGTCTCATGCTTGTCGCACCAACCTCCCCACTCGGACAAATTGATCGTGTCCGAGTCTTACAAGGGTCTATATATAGTGATAAGTGTGCATTAAAAATTTGGTAGAATGGTACCTGTAAGATACGGTCCACAGCGACATTCTTAGACCGAAAGAAACGTAAATTAGTTCAGTTTCCATGTATCGATTCGGCATACCGTCATTGATGAAATCAGAATCTTGAAGGATATCATATTGTCTGCTTCTCGATAATCGGACACAGTGTCAATAACTTCCCGTAAAAAGATAATTAACACTGCTGCTAGGTAACTTATCATTTTGTTAATAAAGACAACCTCATTGATCATATTACCTTTTGCCAGATCCGAATACACCTTAACATTAAAGAAAAGAGTAAGAATCGAAGTCAGACGCTAGATTACCTTACCATGAACTAATGTCACAGGTTCTTTTGCTTCCTCACTCCAACCAGGAGCAACAATAACAGACTTGGCCACTGTTCGTAACACACTATATATGATTAATCAATCTCCTGGGCAATTCTTAGGTAAACATACCTCTCCTGGTCCTTGTTGAGCTTGTAACGTTCCGTGATTTCGTGGATTTTCTTTTCTACATCGAAGTTGTCTTCTTGATACAATTTAATGCAATCGAGATCTCGCGGACAGATCGTTTGAGTTAGTTTCTTTTTGCGTTTGCTCTTTCCATCAGTAAGCAGCGCAGGTAGGATAGGGCATTTGTCCATTTGTTCAGATAGAGAATCTTTACAGTTCATAAGAGGCATGTGCTACAGATCGTCCTTTCACGTACCTATCATCATAAATTCGGTGTTGGCCGAAATCGTGCGCAAAGCATAGACGGATTGGCTTCCTTGGGTAAGGATAGATGCAACCCTTGCATCGCGCGGCGTAACACATTCAACCTGTGCGATTTTGTTCAGTCTTGGATGGAAAAGACGGCTTATTCAAGACTGACATCAAGCATACCATCTGATGATGGTCCATAGAACGTGCTTCTTCCTAAAAATGTAATGCTTGACTCAAATTTTGGGGAACTGGAGACCACCCAGATATCATCTATCAAAACGCATGAGTTTGTTACAGTCATAGACTAACGGTAACCAACCTTTGCCATATTTTGAATGGTTTTCCTTGTTTCGTAATTTGAACCGAAATCGCGTATGGGAATGATATCTTCCATCGCTACCATATGCAAGAAATTGAGTGAGCTTGACTTCCAGTTTCTTTTGCCTACTTGTAAATATCACACGCCTCGTAGAATCCGAGTCCTTTGGAGCGGAAGCTTCGTTCGAGTCCTCCCCCATTTTTGCATGCGTTATAAACCGTATAATAATAGATAGAGAAGTTCGTCAAGAGGATCTAGTATTTAGAAACGTCTTAGCCACGGGAGATGTCAGTGTGTAGGTACCTGAAGGTGCTCATGAATCATCCGTATAAATACGTCTCTATATTCTGCAGCGTTTGCCTACGCATGATATGTCAATCATAACGGACAAGAGACTGCATACTTACAAATTGTGTCGGTACAACACGGGCTCTCTTGGGCTGCTTTTTACTTTTGAGAACAGATGTCGCCTTTTCATATGTAGGAAACTGTAAGATGAGAGGCACAGTCCTACATTTAGTTGGTTAGCTAAAGGATGTTTTCCATCGGTTCTGTCTTACGGTCCCTCAGTTAACGGAGATGTGAACGGTTTTTGTGTCTTCTTCTCTCTATCAAATAATGATCATTAGTTACCATTAAAGTACAGGTAGTGGAACTGACAATGTGGTTGCACTGCTATTCTCCTCACGATCTTGCTTTTCATCCATCGGGATGCTTAATGCTGACACAAAGTTTCTACACAGTCGGCACGTTAACTATAACCGTAGGATATATATATTACCTTGTACTAGTTTCTGATTCACGAGAAGAACCATTTTGTTGGACAGATATCGATGTACCTGTCGCGACAGAAGTTTGCGATGGATTCGTGCGCTTCGACAGACCAACTCGGATCTTTCTTTGCTTTGCCTGTGATGCTCGTATTAGGAAAAAAAAAAGTAGCAAATTGACTCTCGTTCGCTTACCGCGCCGGCGTGGTTTGGATGCTGATCTTCCTCTACTGCTCTCTTCGTCGCTATTGGTGTCATGCCTTTGTTCCCTCTATCTGGAGGCGAAATTTCCGTTCCCTTAACAACATTGGGTTTTCCAATCCTAGACGGTGCCGCTAGACCAACACTTGTATCAATTCCACTTCGTATCTCTTGTCCACTATTGCTTCCGTTTCCAATCGTATACGGAGCTGACCGCATGAATACTGAAGTAGCCGACGTAGAGTCTTCCCCGGTGCTCATATCCATGCGATTCTTTCCTTTTGTCGATGTAATAGAAGTGGTTGTCATGAGATGATTTATTTCCGAGGTCGTGTTCCTGTGTGCGTGGGTGGGTGGCGAGGTTACATCGTCGTCGTCATTATTCTGTTCAATCGTCAGCGGAATATGGGTATCATTACTTTTGTACAGCAAGCTTTCTGGTTCAGCGCTGCGTTCCTTTGGCAAAGATTCGTGCATCGTCGAATTTGTATGGCGCACGTGTGGACTACATCGATAGGATATAGCTGTCCGTAATTGCTTTCTCGGGACACTATAATTTGAACGCATGGTCTCAGATCCCGAAGACGGTCTAGCTGCTGCAATCCTCACGCCGCTGGGCTGTTCACGTTCTATCGACGGTGCTGCGGTCTGATTAGAAATCTGCACTAAATATGGATCTTGCCGCTCAAATGCTTCCACTGTCACTATATGCCCTTCGAATTCAATTTCATCTCCTACGTTCGGGGAGCCTTTCTTATGGAATTTTCTATGGAATGACTTGTTAAACCTGGTGCGATCGAACATTGCTGATTGTACTTGTCCACATGGTAACCTTTCTCGTCGATCAAAACAAGCTAAAACAAGTCAGTACGGCACACTACTGCTTTGTCGTTGTACCTTTTTGTTAAAGCTGTAATATCTCATTGTACCTGAAATGAGCAGTGAGAAGATGGATGTGGCGATTCGTAGACGGAGAGCTTACCATCTTGCCATGTTTTGAATTTCTTTTGTTTCTGATTGGTAAAGAGGACAATGAAAGAACAGACAAAATTATCACTCATGGCAATTCCTTTTCCTAAAGGGGTCAACGCGATACAGGTTCGTTGCTGCTGCGACGCGTTTAAAAATTCCGAAGCGCGATACGTGACTCTCGAAAGGATCGTCAGAAAACTAGCCGATTCAAGTACTTCGGACGCCATTCCGGTACTGTGATATCGTTGTCCTACTCATCAGCCACCACAACCTTCCAGCCACTTCGTATTAGGCACACGATGAATGGCGAGGTACCTCATGGTTCTCTATTTAGGGAGGTGAAAGATCGTTCTAATATGACGAAACCCTTTTTTTAGCTTTCAAACAATGACAGCCGAGATGCTCGATGTATGACCGGATTATCTTTTTTTTTATCTTCATAATACTTGAGACATGCCGACCTTTTAAGGAGTGATGCAGCAAAAGAACCCTTTTAGACCAACCCTTTCTTACCCCGAAAAAGGTATAAAAATTCTTATCCACCATACTCTACAATTAATATTGCAAAGGATCTATACAATCAATGGTACTAGTGTTGTGATGAATCCAAAGACAATGAAATCCTTAGATCGACAACTTATCTAGTTGATTGGTTGTGAAATTTAATGCCCGATAGACTTCACAGTTCAGCTCTTTCGCGTTGTGCTCATTAACCATGTCCTCAGCACCGTTAGAGCGACCTAACAATCGCGTTCAAACTATGTGGAAGCTTCGAGGTATGTTTTTCTAGGAATATATTTGACGAAATTTAGATATGCTAAAAATGCTTATAGATCTCCTCGACAAGAAGCTCATTAGTTTGGTAACTAGCAAATCTAAAAATTCCACGGAAATCGATCGCGTCGGTTGACATGAGTATTCCAATTAGGACGCACCATACCAGAGAGAAATTGTATGGCAGACGGAGAAGATGTGCACGTTGATCGATTCGATCATGAATAATTACTACATACCACCTCTGGTGTTTGCTAACAGAGAAGACGAGAATGGTCGCATGATCCGTTTCTGCATTGACGGAAAACAAAGATTAACAGCCATTTACAAGTAAATCATAGGAAGATCTTACGACGGCTGTGTACTTACCTGCTTCTGTTAGATTTATGAATAACGAAATTCCGTATCACGACCTGTCAAGCGGAAGTCTTGAAGAACGATACTTTTACAACGACAATTTAAGGCCATCAGCTGCAGCAAATAAGCGTAGGATTAAAAGTCGACGTGTCACCAGTAGTACTAATTGCTTTCCATAGATCCGAACAAACCTAGAAAGTATATCAGTCCCGTCATGAGAGATCGTTTCAGCGAAGCAGAGCTGGTTTGTGGTAAGCTGGTATTGTAGTAGTGGTATGGAATGCTGAATTATGTGTTTAGTGGAGTACAACGATCTCGACGTGGAGCAAGAGGTAAGTTACTTGTCTCTTAGGAGAAATGGATAGATAAGGAGCACGATATAACGTCATTGGATCTTTAGTACGAGATCTTTGCAAGAGTACAGCTTGGTATGTCGCTTACTCCGGCAGAAAAATTGAAAGCGCACGCAACACCTATCGCAAAGCTTGTCAAAGACTTGTGGGAGATACATCGACAAGATTTACAGCGTTTATTTGCTGATAGTCGAGGCTACCTGTATCAACTTGTTGCACATTTGACTCTGCTCATCCATCAAGATCCAGAACACACATTTCCAGCGACACCTTTTTGCACTTCAAAATTTCTCGCGGATAAGACATTTATACCTGATCAAGAACTAAGGAGGACAGTAACCAGAGTTCTAAACGTGTTTGTCGCGATGCTCCGCGAAGATATAGACGGGATATTAACCACCGTTAAAGGAGAGACCAACATGTTCAAGGCTGTCGAATTCTTTGTTTTTGGCCTATACATTTCCAAATGTGACCCAGGAAGATCTGTAGACGAGTTTCTGGAAGACTGCTGGGATTTCCGTGAATACTGTGTTGTCAATAAGCTTACTATGCGTTCTGGCACCCCTTGCTATTTACCGATGAAGAAATGGGTGGATCAACGCCTGAGCACCACTGGAGCACAGTCTATACTAGGGCAAACGTCGCTACGAGGACCAAAGGCAAAGAGCAATCGGACTGTCAACGAATACGATGAGCTTGAGGAAGACACGGATGATAATATGGGGTTAGTACCTTTCGCTGGGAGACACATGACGGGGACAGGAAAACGAAGGCGCACCACCGAATCAGACATGCAAGTGGAGGAGAGCAAACCAATTATTCCAGTACGCGCTGTGGCTCGTCGTGGTGGCCGTCGACCGGTCCCAGTAGTCAGGAGGGGTACTTAGCAAGATCTGTTTCATTCCTTTGCGATTAGGTCGTGTATATATCAACTGCTCTTGGTTGGTGATTGTAAAAAAACAAAACAAAAATAAGCATGATTTAAAAAGTTCGTACTATGGCACAATGAATGTTTGTCATTTCGAGTTTAGCACGTGGAAATCAATGGTATATACATCATACGCTTTGTTCCTTCTTTTTCTTTTCGCGAACTACCATTTTTATGCTAGCATTTTGGAAATCAATCCTTTTTACCATCTCGTTTGCCATTGCAACTGCGTCTGCCATCAGCGATGACACGGAAATGGCACAATTGATCGAATCTGCAACGCAGTATAGCTACTTGGTGTACCGAGCCCTCATCGGTGCTGCTTCTCTTGCATTTACATTCTTCAGTTCTCTGTTCTTTGGCATCTACAAAATCGTCTATTACATACTATGGCCAGTGGTCTGGATTATTCTTGCTTGCTGGAATGGCTTTGTGATGAAGCCATTCACACTGTTCATGCACGTGGCATATACATTATACCCCGTGGTTATATTTTGCCTAGCCGCTGTATTCTGTGGTGTAGTCATTGGTAGTTGCGCTGGTTTTGCTGCTGAGGCTTTTTCCTCACTTCTGATTACTGCTACCTGGGGTGCTGAGAAGAAGCAGAGCGCGACATGGCCTGAAGACACAGATACAACGACGAGGACAACAAAGGAAGGCTCAGTTTCATCGGAAACGAGTGAATATGTACCAGATGACGACGATGTTCCTACGATATCCAAAAGACTATCACGCGATAGTGGGGAGTCATCTTCCTATTGGGATGCGTCTTTCTTTGGTGCAAACAAGAGAGAGAAGGGAAAACAAGCAATGAAACCCCAACATGGAACAACAGCTGCAGTTGAATCATGGCGCCGTTCACTTTCAAGGCGTTCTAGCTCTTCCAATTCGTTTCCAGAAGGTCTACAATCAATGCCCGCTTTACATGGTGATAGTTCCCTACGGCGACGAGCAGCATACGAGAAGCAAGACGATTGGAACTGGGTAGAGGACGATGCAAATGATGAATTCACCTCATCTGGCAATGGACGATAGAAATACTATCAATCAACCAATTGTACATTTTGTTTCCGCTCACTAATTCATAAAACCGCTTTACTTGGTACTATCTCATGATCATTTGTGTTACAAGATTAGGAACGAAAAAAGTTGCTGTGCCACCCTATTATCGGTGCACAGTATGTGGATCACACTTGTTCGGCAGTACGTCCTCGCTATACTTTCATGTAGATTCACGCAATCATAAATAGTGCTGAAAGCGTTGGCAATGTTTCCCATCTTATACAAGGTGTAACAGATGCACCGTAAGTGTCTCATTCGTCTAGATCCAACATTACATCATGCATGTAGATTGTCTTCCACTGGCCGAAGACAAGCAGAGCGTGTAGCTCAAGCCCTTTGTCATCGCAAGGTTGCAAACAGGCTACAACTCGAGGGATATGTTTTAAATCTTTCGTAATTGCATAGTTTTCGCTTGTTATCTCCAGTCCCCTCAACCGAGCCGCCAACACCGCTCTGGCAATTTATCAGGCATTGCCATACGCTAAACCTATGTTCCTGCAAGATGACCGTTTAAAGGAACAACACATGGGTTTGTTCGAAGATCAGCCGTCATCTGTATGCCGTTGGCAGCCTGATCCAACCCTTCATCGGCGGGATCAGGCGTTTCCAGGCAACGGCGAGTCACTCAATCAGGTGCTCAACCGAGCTATCAGCTTCATACAAGATTTGCTTCAGTATCAATTGGACAGTAATGATGCATCCGTCCTAATTGTTTCGCACGGCTTATTCTTAACTGAATTTATTCATGCCTTGTGTATGCTGTGTCGGATCAGTTGGATAGACATCATCTCTGCCAACACAGGCATTACTACTTTACAGTTAACGAAAGACGGCGACCGATGGATGATGCAGATACATGAAATGAATAATACAGTGCACTTATGATTAATCCCCCTCCCTCGTTAGTCTAATTGCTTTTTGATCTTATCCAACAAGACATCCATTTGTGTCGCCATATTTGGTTGCCCTTTTCTATTCTTCGCAAGCATCTTGCTACGTTCTCGCCTGCGACTACGCATATATTCCTCTTTCGCTTTTGCCTGCTCTTCGATCCTCTTTCTCTTCTCTTCACGTTCTTTCTCTGCAGCTTCTTTCGCTTTTTGACGAACGTCTAGCTGAGCCTTAAAGGGATTCGGCTTGTGTCTACGAAGAGTTGGAGCTTGCACAAAAAGACGGTATCATGGACTGACCTTTTAGGTACTTCGTTATCTTGCTGTTTCTTCTTACGCTTTGGTGTTTCTTCTTCTTCTTCATCCGACGACGATTCGTCGAGGTCAAAAACTCGCTCATCGTCTGTGGATTCTCTTTTCTGCTTCTTTTCTTTTACATTGCTGTTTTGGTATTCGACAACATTGCCGTCTTCATCGATGGTACGCTCTCCGAAGATCTGCAACAGGTCAGCAAGTTATATATCTCCTCCAGCAACGTACTTCTTTCACGTATTCAGGTGCCTCGAGATCCTTGTCTTCTTTTGCAAGTTCCTTATAGTACCGTCCTTTTACGGTCGCTTTGTGAATTAGCTCGTGTTTTTTCTTTTGCACTAAAAACATATGAGAATCAAACAGCGTAATGTCTCCAATTTTACATACACTTCCTTTCTAAAGGGTTCAGAGGCTTTTTGTGCCTTTTTTGATGCGACTTTGGTGGCATTGTGTAAAGATCTAAAGTCTTGCTGTTTCGGACGCCTCACACAACAAAGTCACGGGTGAGTTGTTCACAACGCTGCTACAAGGACGAGGTTTTTTTTTTGGAAGCGCGACAAGCTGCCAGAATTTTCGGTGACATGCACGTTGCTGAGGATTTTTAATCTGTGCAAATGTTAGCAAAATGTCGATAACAACAATAAAGTTGATACGAGAGTTGGAAGGGACACTCCAGTGGGAAGCCGCCTACGGGATGCCCCCGCCTTCGCGGATTTAATCATCTGTTGGACGGCAATATACTGAATAGTGATACCCATTGAATGCTCTGGGTATCTTTTGTTGGCTAGGGAGTCAGTACAGCTCCGTCCCCAATTCCCGGATATAGCGTAACGTTCACGCGTTATAATCATTCCAAAAGCAATGTGTATGCATTCTAATGATACTTTTACTGGATTTTTCCCATGACTTCAGGTTTATTTGAAGATATCTGGTGTAACTTCCAGATAAACTCTGCGTTTTGAAGTACGTATTTTTACGTTCATCCGACGCTATGATTTGCTTGTCGTGCTCTTGCGTGTTAACTTTGAGTCATTGATAGCTTCCCATTATCTAAGGCAGAGACAGGAATTCATTTCTCGTGCAAATGACGTGATAAAGATAGGACTCGGTTACCCCGTGTTAAAGATGGGGTATCATCGTCTCATGCAAAGGATAAATTAATGATCGGGTTTTTGTTACATCATGCCAAAGGACGTGTTATCTCGCGGAGAAGGCGTGTCAGTGGTAGGGTACCATCGTCTCATGCAAAGATGAATCAGTGATCCGGTCATCTTGACTCATACAAGCAGTGTCTCGGAAAGAGGATTACATCGTCTTATGCAAAAGACCTATTGAAAATGGGCTCCTTTTATCTCACACGAAAAGGATGTCTCAGATGACGGAAAGTGATGCATATTTAAAAGGAGCACTTCCTTTACCTTTTTTTCTTGTCTTTGGCTCTGTTGGTACAAACATCCCCGGTATGGATGTCAACTTTTTATTACATATCCGGGATCGCTCATGTTTTCTGTATGCTGTCTAGGCTGCATGACCGCTGTCCCGAACCGTCTTTGCTGTGTTGATGCTTCTCGCCCTTCACTCAAGTAAGCAAATGTTGTCACACACACGCAGAATCGCTCATTTTCCGCAATAGATTGCCAGACGCGGCATCGCTTCAAGCCCTCTACAGATCGTTCAAAAATAGCCGCTCCAACGGCATTGGGCCTTCCCCACCGCCTCAGGTGCGGGGCGGGCCGTCGCTAGTCGTACGGCCATACCCTTCCGGGGTAAGTGAAAAGGCACCGAAATATTACAGTAGGCACGCGTTATAGTTATACCTTCGGTGAGGAAAAAAGTCGATAACCGAGAATATAAGTAGAGCGAATTTAATGTCCGCCACATAACTATTGTTCCTATTGGCTCATTTCTGTATAGACTGAAGCAGACCTTTCAATGTACTACCCAGAGGAGTGTTTACGCACCGTTGTCTTTTACATATGGTCAGACTGCGCAAGTTCATGTATACGAATTTATTTTCCATAATATGTATTCGTGGATTTGCACTATATTATTAAGTGATAGCAGACAGAAGCACACATACATATATAAATGGTTCGAGAAATGCAAACCGCTTTTCCTGTCTGATCCTCTTGCTCCAATTATAATCTTCCAACTTCCGTTTCATAATGTCCTAGCTGTTGCTAGATTAACTTGTAAAGATTTTATTGTTATACATGTTTTTCTTCTTCTTTATCTCAGACCTGTGATAAAGATATCTTTAGACATTATTGGATAAAACTTTTACTGTCATAATTACTGATTCAACAGGATCACTCACTATGAGCGTCCCGATCACCATTTACAAAGATATAAAATAGTACTCTGAGAGAAATAAGAACTTCATTACAGTCCTATTGATTTCTTCTTGATTCTTCACCGAAAACACTCCGAACACACTCTCGCTTACACATAATACAAGCAAACAATGTCAAGCACCACTGACGATCCAAAGAAATCACGGTCGATACCCTGTTTTACTAATGCTCAACGACTGGCTATCTGTCATTATGCAGAGGAGACGCGAAAGTCGCAGACGCAGATCGCTAAGTGGGCATATGAGACGTTTAAATTGAATAAGGTCCCGACACAGGCGGCTATCTCTGGGATCCTCAAGAGAAAGGACAACTATGAAGAAATGAATAGGCAAGAGCTAAATGCCAGGCGGCAGAGAACGTCCGCCTATCCTGAATTGGAGAAAGCTTTGGCTGCATGGGTCGAACAAGCGGCAGCAAACAAGATTCCATTAAACCGCCAGGTGATCAAAGACCAAGCAGTACGGTTTGCGAAGAAACTAGCTATCGATACCACCAAGTTTAACTTCTCCAATGGCTGGTTAACAAACTTTGAGAAACGCCAAGGATTTCGTTGCCATAATATTCATGGTGAAGCCGGATCTGTCAATGTTGATAACGACAGCACACAAGAAATGATAGCCACGGTCAAGGCAAAAATCGCTGAGTACGGTGCTTCTAGCGTCTACAATCTGGATGAAACTGATTTATACTATAGCCAGGTTCCTACTAGAACAATCTCCAGGGACCCAGTTGCCGGTCTAAAGCAGAACAAAAGCCGCTTTACCGTTGTATTAGTAGCCAATGCAGCAAACAAGTTTAGGCCATGTCCATTTTTTATCGGAAAAGCCATGAAACCGAGATGCTTCAAAGGGAAAACAGGTAACATGATACAATGTAGACGTAAATATTGATATGGCTTTAGGGGAAGAACTTGGACTGAACTATTATGCCAACTCAAAGGCTTGGATGACTAGCTCTATATTTCGGAGGATCATGCGAAGACTAGATCTTACGCTTGGGAGGGTCCATAAGGGTCAAAAGGTCTTGATGCTACTTGACAACGCACCCTCGCATAAGCTGGATAAGGATCTGAAGAACATAGAACTATGCATGCTTCCGCCAAACACCACATCCATGTTACAGCCATTAGATGCCGGTATAATCAAATCGTTCAAATCTCACTACAGGTAAATGAAATTTATGGACTGATGACGGACACTAACATCTCCGTTAGGGCTATGCAGTACCGGACTGCAGCACTACGATTTTCGATACTAAAAGAGAGATCAGGATTCTACACGCTTGATCAATTGACCGGTATGTGTTATTGCCTAACAGCCTGGGATCGCGTCAAGGAATCTACGATCACAAACTGTTTTGGAAAAACTGGATTGATGCCTACTGAACCAGAACAAGAGGTTGAGGAAGACGCGGACATGGAGCCCAGGTCTGAGATTACGAGATGTCTCCAAGAAATCCATGATGAGAGCGTTTCAGCAGAATCTGTTCTCCTAACAACAGAGGATGAAGACTATTTCTGCCACGAGGCGTTCCCCGAGGAGCTTATGCTGGAGTTAGCATCTGCTTCTCAGCAAAGCCACGAGGAAGAAACCGAGTCTGGTGACGAAGGCGCCTCGGTTACATTACCTGCAATTGCTTCGAAGTCCATATCACAGCAGAAAGCCCTTGTCCGAGAACTTCGCGGCACTTTGGATCTGGGACTTAAAGAAGATGCGCAACTTGATCTGCTGCTTTCGAGGAGGTTGAGAGAGTTGGAATGTACCACACAAAGTACCAAGCAGGCGACAATTACCGATTATATTAGAATAGATCGCAAAGGCAAATCTAAAGTATGATTTCCTACATTTTCATAGATTACATATGATTGGACAATCGGTTCGGAGAAATTATTTTAGTTCGGTTAATCTATTTCACCTATTATATTTTTCAAAAATTCTATAACTTAAAAACTTAAGCGAAATCTGTTATATTAAGGCCTGAACGGCATTGGGAAAAGAACGATCATATAACTTTACCGAGAATATAACTATATCAAGTATAACTATAACGCGTGCCTACTGTATTCCATTTACTAACCATGAATTATTTTTTATACTGCCCGAATAAATTTTGCGTCCACTGAGGAGACTAAATTCATGGAAGCTGATTACCCTTCTGACGTAAAATTGGTGTACTGATGGCCGCATATTCAATTCTTCTTTAGCGCAAACTTGGCTCTTCAGAGACACAAGATTTATTTAGTGTAGCGTAAAAAGTGATTCAATAAACGGTATGCTCTTATCGTTTACACATGTACATTGGTTTTAGAATAATTTAGCCTGTATAGTAATTAGTTGTTTACATGATAACTGTAGATGTACGTTCCTCAACCTAGTATCCACTAGCAGTTCACCATCCCATTTGCTGTTTCTGGGGTGTCACTATATAATCAATAACGGAATCTTGCCTTCCAAACCAGTGCTTCTTCGGACGATATGCAAAAGTATCTCTAAGGCGCCATTGGCTAAACTGCGAAGCGGGAGACGCTTGTAATAAGGAGCTTTCACCGTAACACCGGGAAGCATTAATGAAACACCAAGGAAGAAGTGACCAGGATTTGACATGATGTTCCAGAAGTCGACGATAAATCCGATAGTAAAGTTCCGGGCCGAAAGGATCGCGTAAACGCACCTTACTTGGAAGATATCCTTCTCGTGTCCTGATTTGTTCATCCGCCTCATGAAGCATCTCGCATAGATAGTTTGAATGCTTTCGAAATCGTAGCATACTACGGTCAAAGGGGTTACCGCCAGTTGAAGTACGGCAATTGCCCTGGGTGATCCACTCCTCTTGTGAGAAAATTGGAGCAAGATCCTTTACAAACAAGACATTAAGGTCAAACCATATGCCACCATGCTGATATAGTACAAGAAGTCGAATAAGATCTTCAGAAGCATGATAGGCTTGACTGTTCGGCACAGACGGAGAGGAAGCCAACGGTGTGTCCCGCACCAATCCTTCCCAATTCACTAGCTTATATTGTATACGATTTTCGGAATAGTCTTTGACTGTCTTCCATGCCAATGAATTTAACAGCGCGTGCTCGTCTTCGAATGGAATCCAGATCGTAAGATGAGACCGTGTTTTGTTTTGCGTCACGAGGAATGAGCGAATGGTGTTTAAATGCGACTCAGAGAACGGCGTACTGCGAGACCAATACGTGTGATATTCGAGGGTGGACAGTTTTTGGGATCGGTCTGCGCGAATGGTTGATGCAAAATCCAAACAAGTATGATCTTCAAGTAGAGGAACAGTGGAGATTAAGCCCGATCGATCTGCTTTGAAATCGTGTCTTGAGCCATTGAAGCAATATGAGAGTGGTTCATTCAAAGGTTTGGCGATGGGAGAGATCCACGGTTGTAATGTGACATGAAGATTTAGGTCTACGTCGTAAAAGATAAGAAAAGTGACAGGAATTATAAACAAAACGGCAGCAACGACTCGAGGTATAAGATGTATTGGTATCAACCGGCACCATTTTGTTTTGAGCTCTCGCCGTATAGTATTAATGGTTGAAAAGGTTGGCATTGCCAAGAAATTGGCTGCTACAGAGATGAAGTTAACGGGCCCAAAGGCCTGCAGCCACCGGGGTAAAAAAAAAAAAAAAGGCTTATTCCGCGATCGTCGTACACGAAGAACACCTGATACGAAGAGCTTGTCATTCATGATGTGATGTACCTCCCATACTTTGCCCAAGGTCCCATCACAACCTGTCACGCCCACATAATATACTCCTCACTCATCAATAGAGCGAAAGACTTACTCATCGAACAGCCTTTATAACGATTACAGAGAGCTGCTGTCCATGTGACACAAAAAGTTGTACGAGAAACCAAAAGGGTCTGCAACTTCGATGAATTTAAACGCCACCAACGTTACGCAAGCGAACGCTTTGATACATCTCCCAGTGCGATCGCTACTATGAAAACGTAGCCATTGCTTTCGGATATGCTACTTTGATAAATATGAGTGTAATTACCCAGCACAAAGCGCCTTTCATATGCTATTTCGAGCCTCTTTTTAAGGTAGCGAGATATGTGCACCCTAAAGATATCACTCTGGGATACTGTATTGTACATGAAACTAAGAATTCATTTCTATTCTCTGTGGTATGCTAAACTACATCAAGATTGTACAGGAACCGCCTTTCACATACAATGCCAGTGGAAAGGGTCAAACACGATATCCAAGGGGCTCATGTCATTGTCAGTCCCATATCGGCAGATGCAGAAATGCGCGTCACGTACTTTTGCCCGTTCACTGCTTCATCTCGAGGATCAACCAAGGAAGGAAAGGTAAATGATGCTCATTATGCCTGTTGCCTTCGTAGCATTTAGAGCAGAAACATAATGCCAGTTGCTGAACAGTGATGCCTATAGCTCAGCCAGCAGCATGAGCACGTATAGGGGCGATTTTCGAGCACTATGTATCGCTGCGTTGATATTTCGGCTTGCATTACTTCTTTACGGCGAGTGGCAGGACGCAAATCTTACAGTGAAATATACCGACATCGATTATGTTGTATTTACGGATGCCGCACGACATGTTACTCAAGGAGGATCGCCGTACGATCGAGCAACCTACCGATACACGCCTTTGTTAGCCATTATGATGACACCAAATATTTTACTTTTTCGATCCTTTGGAAAATGTTTGTTTGCAGCCGCTGACCTTGTTGTTGGTTATTTGATACATCGTATTTTGGTTTTACGCGGTATGCCTTCACAGAAGGCTTTATGGCTGGATGCCTTTTGGCTTTTAAACCCGATGGTAGCAAACATCTCAACCCGAGGCAATGCCGAATCACTTTTGGGTGTGATGGTTCTTGGGTCATTATACCTCCTAATGACGCGACGATTTTACTGGGGCAGCGCTCTCTTTGGTGTGGCGGTTCATTTCAAGATCTATCCTGTAATTTATGCAGTACCACTATTGTTTTTGTTGGATGAGCGGTATGGTGAACTCGTTTACTGGCCCCAGATCATGTGGACCTATCAGCAAGCGCGTGCTACCATCCTAGGGCTTTATTTGAGCGATACCCGACCTCCCTACGTAGAGATTAATGATCGTGGTGACGCGAGTAACAGAAATGAAGGAAATGGTTCTGGTCAAGTCAATAGAAATTGGAAGGAATTTGCTGGACGTTACGTCCGGTTTGCAATGCGCGAATGCGTGCTGTTCTTCTCTCCCACGAGGATCATGTTTGCCATTGTAAGTGCAAGCGTCTTTTTTGCCACTACTTGGTTTATGTACCAGAGGTAAATGCACAACGGTATGATCATGGTGATTTTGACATAAAAGTATATCAAAAGGTACGGGGATGAGTTTCTGGAACACACGTATCTCTACCATGTCACACGAAAGGATCATCGCCACAATTTTTCTGTCTGGTTCTATCAAATGTATCTGGCGTTTGATAAGCCTGTTGCAAGCAGAATCATGGGTTTGGTGGCCTTTATACCGCAAATGACCCTGGTGGCAGTAGCAGGGATTGCGTTTGCAAAAGATATTTTTTTCGCATGCTTTATCCAAACGTTCATTTTTGTTACCTTCAACAAGGTGTGCACGTCTCAGGTATGTCATTTATTGCTGACGCTGTTGTCTGACATGTCTACACAGTACTTCATGTGGTATATCTGTATGTTTCCTCTCATATTACCGTCAACAAATCTCAGTTTCAAATGGAAGGGGTTAACCCTTATCCTCGCGTGGGTGGCAAGCCAGGTATAAAGGCAGTTACTTGATATATCTGATTGACTCACGTTTACCACCACTAGGGCATTTGGCTGCATTTTGCCTATCAACTCGAGTTTCTCGGCCAAAACACGTTCTTCTCGATCTGGATTGCGAGCATGCTTTTCTTCGTTGCTAACTGCTGGATTGTAGTGGAGTTGATACTGAATCATCGTTTCGAATACCTGTACGGTACTGGTGGGCGCATCCGATGGGTATGGGGAATGGGCGATCCCGGACCTAGAAGATCAGGAGAAGGAAGCAAGTTATAATGGTTTGAGGGCAATAGATATCTCGTGATAAAGATGTGTTTGTTAATATGCATATACCAGGAACGTCGGTGACAAAAGCTAAAAGAACCTCTGTTTTTGGGGAAAATTTCTTTATTCTTTGATTTTACTGAATATCTTTGATATATGGACAAAAGCGGTCTGCTACTCAAGGATTGGGTTCAATTGGCACTACCAATTCGCTAGGTTTTTCTTTCAGAGAAGCTTCTTTTGTGGTTTCCTTAGCTATTATGTGTCTTAGTAACAGTTGTATAAAACTTCAGCTGTACCATTTTGAGCGCCTTTCTTCCCCCACAAAAAGTAGCCAACAGCAACTACACCTGCAGCTGCTACTATCCCGTAGAATCTTGGCCCGCTCCTTTGTAACTCGTTAGCCTCTAAAAGGCATGTTATTGGCTCCTGTCTGTAAGTACAAGTCTAACTTTGAGGATTAACCGCACGACGGATAACTGTTGGGAATAGCATGAGAAAGAAAGTAATTGCATTATTTCGATAATGGGAATCTTAAACTAGTCTCAGTCGAGAGTGTGAAACAATTACGTGCTAGTGCGTGCTCTTAATCAAACTGCTTGGTCGTCCTCTCGAACACCGCATTCTACTTTGATTCCCCGACATGGCGATTCATGCACACAAGCGTATCTCGATTTCTTGAGTTCGACATTTATGCTAACCAAAAGCAAGCTAGGCATGTTCTTTGATGACTGATGCTCGTTGATCATTTCCACGATGGTATGACGATGATGTTATCATCAATTTTTTTTCCTCCCCAAAAAGAGTATTCTTTGATTTGCCGTTTGGCACCGACATGTGCCGTTTCAATGCATAGAACTACTTGAGTCGTTATTTGCCATCGCTTTTGGTAGTTTCGGATACGAAACTTCCTCCACTAGAAATATTCTCATTGTTGGACATGATCGCGTAGTAAGGAAAAGAAAGTGCACGTTACTGCTGCACTGTCAAAGAATCCAAAAAAAATAGCATATACTCCGCCGGTACGCAGCTGTTGTGCACGTTTGCTTCACTTCATATGATAAGAGAAGGAGCTATATATCATCTACGCATAATTCGTCAACGACGCCTTTTTCCAAAAGGAGATGCTTCATTTTGAAAATTTACGAGAACTCAATATATGTAAATCCTAAAAATACTGCACATCACAGTGATACAAATATTCCACAGTACTAAAAGTACCACTCATTGAACGTACGGTTACACTACTCTAATGGATTCCACCTTCGATGAATGACCAAGTTTGCGCTGAAGGAATTAATGAGTATGAGCCATTCACGTAAGTCGGTTTACATGAAATTGACTCCCACTGGACACAAAAGAATCATGGTTAGTAAACAAAATAGCAATGGAATGTCATCCTATGTGTCTTGAAGGTGTGCCATGCTATCGTGGCATCCTGCTGCCACAGCTGGTTCGGTAGGAGGAGCTGTTCTGTTGTGATGGCGCTCGTAAAGTAGCCATGCTTTTTCCTTAACTAACCTTGCACGTAGGATACTGTGCCTCTACGTCATGAGTCTTTGAGATTGGGTAACGTCTTTTGACGTATCGCTTAGCTTGTATGACTTCTGTCCCGAACCGTCTCGGCTTCGGTAACAATTGGCCCTGTGCCATTCTCCTCCCTCTCCTGCCCCCACCCATCACGGTGCCGGGTACGGCCACCAAGACCGTCTTGGAATTACCCTTCAGGGTTAAGTAAAATGACATCCAAATATTATTTCATTTGCTAACCATGAACAAATTTTTATGCTGTCTATATGAATTTCGCGTCCATCGAGGGGCAGCGTTGATGTAAGTAGTGTATGAATTTGTTGCCAACTTATATATTAACAACGCATACTTGATTATTTTTTTAGCGTAAAAGTGGCTCCTCATGGACGCAAAATTTATATAGATTAGCGTAAAAATTTGTTCAATAAACAGCGTAATCACAAAGCACTACCAAAGTAACTCCAGGTGCATGCAACGTGAAGAAGACATTGGTCGCGGGACGTTTGATATAACTAACCAAATGTAGCTCATTCCCTGGTGGACACAAGCGTGATACAGGAATAAGACCCTTTAAAAGTAAAACGAGAATCGGAACGGGACCTCTTATGAAAACGATTTTGTAAGCGATTCTTTCTCGATCGAGCAAGCTCGCACAAAGCACTAAGTCATACTGCGACGGGGAGCGCCACCCGGAAACCCGGAGAGGCCCATTGGAAACAGTTCTTCGGAAAGTAATCTATCCAATCAATCAATAGAGCAATCATATACTATGAGTACATAATTATAACTGTCATAGAGGATAGTATGCTTCTCTTGTTTGTTTTCTTTTCTTTGAGATAGAGAGTACCTGTTTATCAAATGATTGTTCAATAAACGGTAAACGTTGCATCCAGTGAAAACCTTATCATTGGAATAACGGAAAAGGACTATCTCCCTGCCCAAAATTGTGAAATGTGTTGGGTTTCTGTGCACCCCACATTAAAAGGTTCACTAAAAGCTTTGTTTCCCGGTATCCGAAGGAATATTCATCGTCCAAAGAACAAAAAGCGTCCCGGGAAAATGATGATAACTCTGGTTCGTCGGCAAAAATGGAATAATGTATTACACAAAGTTTGAAATCACTATTATTTGCCGTCATTCTTCCTACTGTCTTGGGTAATGAGCACTCAAAAATAAACAAGATGCTAGCAGGTTAAAACATTGAAATAAGGATTCTTATTTTTTTTTCTGATAACGAAACGAAGATGCAAAGAAAGATTTTATTTGAAGCAGGTTAGCTCCATCCCTTCGACATCTCTTATAGTATCATTATATCACAAAGTAAAGTTACACAACGCTGGATTCGTATTTTACGTCCAGTCTTCTCAACGAACAGCTGCAGAGCATTGGCTGATCGGAAAGCTATCCGAAATGTATCAGTGGTCCGACAGAAAACCGCCGTCTTAATGTGAAGAGGACAGCAACGCGAGTATGTCATTGATAGACTGCATCATTACGTAGATAATGAGAAGCCAAAAGTTCGGGACATTGTCCTATGTTTGCTACGATCGGCTCACTCCGGTGATCTCCTGTGGTGCATGCACACAAAAAAGTCTTGATCGCCCTTATTGTTGTTAATATCTTACTTTTTTTTTTTAAGAAAAGAAAAGTTTTCTGAGTGTATGACAAGTACTTAGCCCAGCCACTGTCATACACTTAAAAGTGAAACCTATCGTCAGCTGATAGACACTTGTCTTTTGATCCCGTTTCGTACAATGCTCTTTGGTGTGAATATGTCAAGCTGGATGCCACATTTTATAAGTCAACGCCTACTAGTTCTTCTTTTATTGATATCATTTTGTGTCTCAGCTGCTCCAATTGTACAATACGACGATGACGATGATGATGATGACGGCAACAATTACTATCATAGAAGATACATGAATCAAGCGTTATCTGTTCTTCAAGTTGTGGTGCTGGCATATGCAGCCCACGCAGCTACAATCCGCCGAGATCCAACCTCGTTGTGGAAGTCAGCCATTATCAGACGATGGATGGCGTTCGCGTGGCCAACGTCGGGTGTGTACGAAGCGTGCAGTGCTATACGTCGAGTCACGGATCGCGACGAAATCATCGCCCCACAGTCATACACAGGGAAAAGACTCAGTGAACTCCCTCCCAATCAAGCGAAAAAAATTAGAAACTCTATCCTCAACAATAATGTGTTCATCGGTTATAACGTCACTCTACAAAACGGGTATCAGCGATTATCGAATCTCGATCTGAAGACAGAAGACATGATGGTCTGCGGCCCTGGAGCAAATGCAAAATACCAGGCCCTTGTACGGCCATCTATTCTACAACATTTACCGCAGGCGGTTCTAGATCAGTTGTTTGACTACGATGCAGCTGGGATCCAAACACAACCAGACTTCCCGAAAATAATCACCACCCTAATTCAAATCAGTTACTCTGCTTTCCAAATCATTCAGGGCAACGGTGACAGCTGGGCCAAGCTTATGCTGGGAATATACCTGATCATGTCGGTCCTTCAAATCACATCCCAGCTTTTGCTCCCCTCACAGCAGGTGGCATATAGCGTTCTGTGCACGGTTGATAAATTAGACGAAGATAAAATCTGCAACGGATGCTCCCACTTAATCCACCCAGTGGTAAAAGGCATGACGTGCGAAGAGCATCGTCAATGGCTCGTCACGCATTATCTGCAGTACCTTGTTCTACGCAAGTGTGGTACTGATCAGGATGAAGCATTTAAGATAATCCATAACATGTCCACGCCAGCCTTGTTTTCGCAGCCACCAAGAAGATGGAGAGTCGTTTTCACCTTAATCGCCCCTATGCTTCCATTGCTTATAGGCATTGGTGCTGGTTATTGGAGAAATTCCGCGGTGGAAGGCGTCGTACTAACGTGGATAGTCCTTGGAATACCAGCGAGCTTTGCATTGGTGGTCTATGACCCAATATTTGTAAATAGCTGGTTTGTAGCCTGCAGCATTGTTGGCACTGTCCTTATCCCGGGGACTGTTCTAGTTTTAGCTGCAACCATCTTAGGATTTTTGTAATTGACAATGACTACATGTAACAAAACACATTACTCTTTCATAAAGCATCCAATTAATACGTAGTGAAATGCTTCGTCGTACTTAACATTATCCCGTGATTACTGCTGAAACCCATTCGCTACAATGCATCACCTTGCTTTTTGCCGTATCTCTGCTAGACGAAGTCAGGGCTGTTCTCGCGGTACACCGATAGCGAGCCAAACAAACAATTAAAGGATACTAGAGTCATTCATTGAGTATTACTTGAAACACCGTGGCCTAGTATTTTTCGTTGTTCATCGTATGACAAAAGTCCTCCAAAATGCGCGTGCTTGCTATGAAATTGCCGTTCTAAGACATTGCCGAACTCCATGGCCGTCTGCATCCAGTCATCCTTTCCTTTTTCTGAACGTTTGGACTTAACAGCGTTAATGCATCTGCGAAGTTAAGTATCCATCAACAGTAGGTACATCGATAGCTGACTAGCATGAATGGGATTAGATACAAGCGACATATACACAGCAATGCCTTCCTTCGGGAAGTTAGTTGCTTCAACTGCTGCGTCGACGTACTCCTTAAGACTCTCAGATACATGAGTGAATTCGTATATCGAACAGCGCTCCACGACAGTCATTGCTCTTACTCTAAGCTAATGAACGTGGCCCATGCGGAAAAAAAAAAGAAAATAAAAGGAAGAGGCATAGGGCAGGAAGTTCAGGAAGTGGCTTGCAAGAAAGCACAACTAGAGGAAGGAATACCGCAGGAAACGTTATTGTAAGAAACCGTACACAGGGAATCTCCCGGAAATTATCGTAAAATATCCATACAGACGCACAGCAAGGAAAACGGCTCATCCGCAAGAGTCCAATCGTAGGAGAAAAACAGCGTAGAAAGTTCATCGCAAGGGGAAGGCATCATGGCGAAAGGGCTTTAGAGGAAAAACGATTGAAGATAAGTGTGAAAGAGGATATATCTACAGGAACAAATACAGCAGGAAGAAACACTTATAAGAAACAGCTATAGTAGGAAGAAGTCGTCGCAAGGGCGACAAACAAAAAAAAATAACTATAAAGAAATGGTATCGTAAAAAGTGTGGCAAGAGGCAGTCGCAAGAAATGCACCTGGAAAAGATACGAGAACAAGGTATTTCCAATAAAAAAGCGTTGGAAAGAGAAGACATTGCATGAAGGAATATAGCAAGAAATAGCTTCTCAAGAAAACTTCCTTGCAAGAAACACTTACTGTAAAGGTGTTTGCAAGAAGAAACGTAGCCAGAATAGCTCTTACTCGGAGTAAGACTATGGTCTTTCCTTTCGGTACTCCTAAATATCAGGATGCTCCTGATACTCTTTGACTTCTCTCTATTCTGTACGAACATCACATTGCTTCGCTACGGCGACTAAATTTATACATTGTCTAACTTTAACTTGAAGAATTTATCCTTGTCTTGAGGAAGCTATAGAAACTGTTCTCCATTATGAATCCCACCTCATCTATGCGGCCCACACCTTTGCATCACGTTAACTCGAGGAGGTAATCTCAGAAGGCATTCTTTACGATACTAAGTATAAGAACTGATCGTTTCAGAAGCAAACTGCTCCCGATCAACGATGTAATCCATGAATCCACTCTACTGTTCTCATCAAAGGTCTTTCATAGCTCATCTTCAAAGGTCGTATACTCATGCTTAAGTTCGTAAAACGGTGAAAAACGACTTTATGGATGGATACAGTAGTCCCTAGTGCACTGGAGTTTACTTCATCAAGAACTAAGTCCATATTATAGTGTCTTGGATGAAGTTTGTTTAATTGCACAAGGCGCCTCGCGAAAGCAATTACTTTGCGCCTCGTGCAACCACAAATGTGGCATGTTTACCGTTGCGGCTCTTAAAGTAGACTAGCTTCATATGCACAAGAAAAAAAAAAAAGAAAGGAAGGAAAAACCACAAAGAAAGGTTCCCCCCAAAACCCCTACATTAGTTTGTAATAGGGCGGAGACTAAAGCTTCTAACATGATAGGATACTTAGGTTGGGATGCTTGTCCGAATCGAGTTCGAGCGGGACGGGATTGTTAAGAGGGTCAGGAATATGCATGTATGTATAAAAAATTTGCGGTATTAGAAGTTTAGTTGCCACGTTGTTCACTATTGATGGCTAAAGACGTTAGCATTATTAGGTACACAAAAAAAAAAAAAAGAATAGAGCTGGACGTCATAAGCTGATTATTTTGAGTCGCTGGCGCGAACTCAATTCTTTCTTACACGGTCGAATGGTATCTGGACTTAGTGATGCGCGAATGGGAGTTATCAAACATTCGCTACTAGACAACTTTTTTTTCGCAGAAGCGCTCGTACCTATACAAGTGATCATGGCTATTAGCCCTGAAATCAAGTGTAAGATTCCTACCTTTTCTGTTCATTACATATTCCCATTGCCTTGCATTGTCATTTAATTTTCTTACAGTTTCTATCCATCGGTTTATTCTCCTCTTCTAATCTACAGCGTGGCACATATCATCATCGTGCAATTGGACGAGCTACTAGCTGTATGAAGACCACTTGCGTATTCCGCTTGACTTCTTTCTCTCCTTTTTTTACTAATAAAATGCTTTGCCTTCATGCTTCATTGGCTGTATTGCATAATCACATAAACGCTGATTTGAACGGCTTCTACTTGTTATTGTATATTCTTGTCTACCATTCCACAGCACCAGATTATTCTAATAACTACGTTTGTTATGTTTTCCTCTTCATCTCAGATTTCGGTTCTTATAGTTGAGTTTCGTGAATGGCTTTTTGTAACCTTAGATTTCGTCATAAAGTTAATCCTATATGATAATCACTCATTATATGCTCAATTAAACATTCTCCCAACTATGATATATTCGATTATTCCAATACAGAAGTCATGACAAGACGTGTCACAACGTAATGGGACGGGATGTGACGTAATAGGTGGCCCCTCTGTCTCGATCTCCAGCAGCAGATCAGAATCGAAAAGATATGTATTCCGAGGAACAAAAATATCTTTGGAACGGGACAAGCCTCGGTATTTCGGGAGAATGTCCGAACCCACGATAGCAACTCGTTTTACTGATCAGTTGCATATTTCTGGTGCCTTCCAATGATCTGGTGAATTGATATCTCTAACCATTGCTTCATTTTTTTTTATTTAAAGCTTAGGCAACGGGTGTATGGCGAGACAACGATCAATGTCAGGACCAAACCAGCCTTACCTTATAGAATGGCGCGCCCCGAACTTGACGGGGTTTCAGAACAAATTAGCTTCCTTTGTAACTCCAAACTTGCCGTCGTAGTTCTTGTACAGAACTCAGTAACGTGCCGTGACAACATCAACTGATAGGTCGTGTACTATTTGGGCTGTTGAATATATATACCTCTGCAGAATGCTGTGATGTCTTTTTCAGCGTTATATTTTTCTTTCTGTTCCGATCATGAGGTTCGTAACAGCATTATTCTGCTTGGGGGCCTTACTGATCCTTACTTACATAGCGAACCTTCCTCTGCGACCAACATCAATAAGCTTGTTCCCGATGTCTATCGGCCAACGGAGGCAATGACAGTGACAGGAAAAACCAAAGAGAACACCGAAGAAACCATCGACCATGGTATGTGACCATATATCGTTTTCACCATATAAGACAGAGGATTCAGTCGACTAACACAAACATAAGAATGCAAGGAGACGTCTGGATCTTCTATTCTCAGGTAAGTCTAGGAAACATAAGACGATCTAGCAAGCTAATTACCTCAAAGATTAAGAGGCGGCGGATGTCTGGAGAATACATGTTTCCACAGCTGTATGGCTACGTTCTGCTGGTAAGTGTCAGGAGACGTCTTCTGTTTTTAAGTGTGCTTGTTACTGACGAATATGCGAAACGTTGCCCATTCTGCACCTATTTGCATCTGTCTTCAATAGCTGTAAGTATTATTTTCCTTTTAGCCTATACTTTTCTGCAACATCCGGTGTATCATGTCCACTTTACTTTACTGAATCTGTCATTGTTAGGTTAAATCGTCAAAATCTGCTACTATGAGACCGGAAAATTGCAGGCTAGTGCGACTTTTGATATCTTTCTTAAGTACACTGTGATTGTACTGAAAGTAGATCTATTTCCCTCTGTCTTCATTAAAATGTTTGAAAGCGTACTCTTTTGACACTCAGATATGCCCCAGGGTAACCCTGCTCATCCATTGTACTATCTGCTGTGTATCATAGCTTATATTAGTGTGTTTAGCTGTAGCAGTTTCAGCCAACTTGGCCATCGTTCCGCTTACATATAATGGCTCAGACAGGGTTCCAACGAGTTAACAATGCTTGATTCAAGGGTGATCTGATCGATTGGTCAGGATTCCACGTTACGTATTTTTGCGATTTTCCCGTATTTCTCTGCTGCTGTGTTACTCTAGTGCGCTATTGTTACTCAGATCCAGCTAAATATGAGAAAAATGCAAACATTTTCGTTTACCCGTCATATTTTCCCATAGTGTCTCTATTACAGTGATCCCCACTTTTCGATATGGCTCAAGCCTGTTCACGCCCATCATGAAACATCCTTGACGAAGCCGTTTTGTCTCCAAGGGCTACGATGCATCCGTATCCAAGGCACTGGAAAGCCACTGTTCACCTCGCAAGTCCTCGTTCTATGTCCACTCTGCCTCCATCCTCCAAATCAAACCCCTCTCCATTTCTATCTGTTCCCCACTGATGCCATGCTCAACCTTCTTCTCCCGGAACTCACTTACACTCCCGCAAGCCATTGGTGTTGCCTCGAGCGCGATCCTCTCTGGCTTAGAGAGAACATTAAGGCCACTTCGATCGTGTATGTGATTTTATTTGCTCGCAATCCACGTACATATGCGAAGTCTTGAAAAATGTAATATCCTGAACAACGAAAGGATTTGGGACGACAATTCAAAACTGGAACAGTATCTATATTTTGAGAATCATAGATTTTCCAAGAGGGTCATTCGTTGCATAAAATAAAAGACCTTAAGAAAGGTCAAGAAATCTGCAAGAGGAAATATTGCAAAGACTATCTTGCCAAAAAAAAAACTTTTCAAAGAGAGATACTGCATAGAGATACTAAGAAAGAAAGGAAGAAAAATTCCTTATAAAGGAAACAATTGCCGAAAGATTGTGGTTGCTGGTACTTTGCAAAAAGGATACGTGCAAAGACATAATGCACACAGAAACGTGTATTGTACGGTAAGAGATTAATACGTAAAAGGATGGGTAAAAATGAATAAACGCGGACAGAGAATGTGTAATATGATACAGCGCAAGATGATACGTCAAACCGAAACGTATCTCGATACAATCTGGTACGAGAAGAGATATCCGTAGGAGCGAATATAGCAAGAAGGAGCGTAGCGAAAACAGTCTTAGCAAGAAGAAGGTGTACGCAAGAAGCAGGTATCCTAGAAAGAATACATGCTGATAAAAGGAGTCAGAAAGACATTACATTTGGAAGAATGAGTATTGTAGGAAGGACTGTTAAAAAAATCGGGAGAAGAGATACTCGCAGGAAATGCATGTGGGAAAAGATACGATAGCAAAGACATACCCTATAGGAGAGTGTTGGTAAGAGAAGGCATTGCATGAAGTAATATAGCAAGAAATAGCCTGTCAAGAAAGATTCGTTGCAAGAAACAGTTACTGTAGGGATATTGGCAGAGAGAAACGTAGCAGGAACAATCCTTGCTCGAAGTAAGTCTATGATCTTTCATTTCGGTATTCTTCAATATCAGGATGCTCCTGATACTCTTTGATGTATCGCAGTTCCGTACGAACATCGCATTGCTTTGCTACGGCAACAAAATTCATATATTGTTTGAAGAATTTAGCCTTGTCTTGCGGAAGCTGGGAAGTGTGGACACGGTTCTCTATTATGAATCCCACGTCATATATGCGGACCACATTTGCATCAAGTTAACTCGAGAAGTTAATCTCTGAACAGATTCTTTAAGATACTGAATATGAAAAATAATGGTTTCAGGAGCAGACTGCAACCGATCAACGACATAATGCTTGGATCAAGCCCTGCCATGCTCGTCAGCGACATTCAATAGCTAATTTTCAAAAAGTCCTATACTCGTGCTCAGGCCGTAAAACAGCGAAAATTAAACTCGTGGATGAACGCGGTAATCCGTGGCACGCTAGAATTTTTACTTTGCCAAGAATTAAGTTTGTATTTATAGCTGTCGGACGGAGTTTTTAAACTGTGCAAGATGTCCTGCGAAGTCCGATAGATGTCAACCATTTTGCTTCCGTGAAAGCGGCTTGTATAACCATACTTGTGGCGCGCTTGCCGTTGCGGTTCTTAAAATAGACAGCTTGATACGCCAAGAGAAAAGAGAAAAGAGAAAAGGAGAAGCGGCAAAAAAAAAAAGATTCTCACCAATGCCGTTACATTCGCTTGCAACGAGGTTAACGGTGCCCTTGTGATGAGCAGCTGCAGTAGTATGTCCATTACCATGCACAAACAGTGAAAACCCATTTTACTGGTCAAGGCAATGATCCGTTTAACCCGAATTGTTATAGGCAAGTTCCTGAAAGTTCTCAAGTAGCACATGGCTTGTGTCTTCCAATGATCCGTTGTGATGACACCTCCATTTCTTTTTAAAACTCAGGCAATGGCTGTATGAAGAGGGGACGCCGATCAGCATGAGGACCAAGCCAGTCTTACCTTATAGATGATGAGCCAAGAGTTTGACTGGGTTTCAGCAACAAGTCAGCTCCCCTTTGTACTGCAAGCGTTACTGTTTTAGTTGCTGCGCAGGCACTCAATAGCGTGCAGTGATAACATCAAGTGATAGTTCGTGTAATGTTCGGACTGCTGTATATATATAGCGGTGTAAAATCCAGGAATATCCTTTTTAACCTTACATTTTCTTTCTGTTCCGATCATGAGGTTCGTAACTAGCTAAACGCCGTGTTG
The DNA here is from genome assembly GCA_000697055.1 of Saksenaea vasiformis B4078. Lineage (NCBI taxonomy): Eukaryota > Fungi > Mucoromycota > Mucoromycetes > Mucorales > Saksenaeaceae > Saksenaea > Saksenaea vasiformis. The sequence goes on along the minus strand of JNDT01002384.1, from coordinate 65,842 downwards.
CCTGTAGTGCTTACTGGTCCCTTAACTTATGTAGCCAACCTGCCGCTGCCAACGACAATACCATGCCCGTCCACGATGTCTACCGACCAACGGAGGCGATGAAGTTGACAGAAGGTGCCGAAGAAACTACAAATAATGGTAGGTGATCATCTGCCGTCTTCTACAGATGAAGCAAAGAGACTGGTCGACTGACACAAATATATGAATGCAAAGAAACGTCTGAATCTTCTCTGCTAAGGTAAGGTCAGGAAACAAAGACACGATCAAGCAAGCTAACCATCGCAAAGATTAAGAGGAGGCGGATGTGTTAAGGGATGTTTGGCTGGTATCTGCTGCTGTTGTGCTCTCGAAACAATCTGTTGGTAAGTGTCAGGAGGCGTCTTCTGTTTTAAGTGTGCTTGTTACTGACGAATATGCAAAACGTTGCTCATTCTGCATCTATTTGCATGGTTCTCAATAGCTGTAAGTACTATTTTCCTTTTAGCCTATATTTTTGTGCAACATCCCTGTTGCATAATGTCCGCTTCATTTTACTGAATTTGTTACTATTTAGGTGAAATCGACGAAATTTGCTGCTAAGCGACCGAAAGTCGCAGACCCATGCGATCCTTCATTTTTTTTGACATAAATAAATCTATATATTGATGGAAGGAATATAAATGTTCTTGACGTCCTTTTTTTCTTTTTGTTATCTATCCGTCTCATGAGCAGACCTGAGGTTTGAAATGTGTGTGAGAGACTCAATCTCTTGACACAATTATTTTATTATTACTGACGAAAATATATGGTACAATGCAATAAATAGATCAGGTATGTATACAGACATCTGGACAAAGTACAGAAAAAGAATAGGGATGCACTTTTACAGTCTGAAGCGGAAATCCAACCTGTCGCTTCCGACGTCTTTAGTTGTTTCCAGGTACAGTTTTTTCTCTTCTTCTGTGAACTTGTTCCATTTTCTTTCACGCCATCTGTTGGTAAGGGAATAACGAAATCGTTGGAAAAGAAAGAGGAAAACAGTTGCAATTTGAAGGCCAACGTTGATCCAGTTACCGACGCGGTAGCGTGGTGCATCCCAATCCTCTGTAAAGCAGTTTATCAGCCATCATTGTCCTATGCGAATTTTCCTCCTTTTTTTTTCACTTACGGTAAATTTGTGATCCTGGGACTCCGTTAATGTTTGCTGCTCCAATCACTGCTCCCAGAGCTAGGGCACGTTTACCAACGGGTGCCAGATTGGACGACATCCAGGCAATCTGCATACCGTGCCATGACGGCGAAGATGCGGTAAACAATGCAGCACCGTACAGGCTCCAACGTCCGGCGTTGTCAGGAAGTAATTCAAGGGCAAGAAAGCCAACCAAACTCCAGATAGATCCAATCAACGCATGGAGAGCAACCTCACCGTAATAATCGGAACTTTTGGCAATAAGGATGGAAACGATCAAGTTGATAAAGAAGGATGGTACCGTTAAAAGGTTGCTGTCTGTTGTCGAGAAACCGGAGTTTTTTATCATGGTTGGTAGATAGGTTCCGATAGGAGTCAGGGTCATCATGCTGAAATCAATATAAAAAAATTTGGTGAACATCCTTCTTTTCCGAGGGCGTGGTAGAAATTTACCCCACAAACGTGATAATCAAATGCGTCCACAATTTGCTGTCCAGCACAGCCAACTTTGCATCCGTCCAAGTAAGGGGCTTATCTTGCTCTTTCTTAGACTGATCGTCACGAATGATGCGCGTGATTGCAATTTTCGCTTCACGCTCGGTAAACCATCCGCTGCCACGAAAAAGACCAGCTGTCTTCGTAGGAGAAGCAGGCAAATAAAAACTATCGAAATGACCTAAGCAAAAAAGGCCTCCTTGTCGAGAAAATTCACTTACAAGGCGATGATACCCACCACGTGTGTTGCGATACCGTCAAGTAAAAATAGCCATTTCCAGCCCTCAAGGCCTGCGACACCTCTTAATCGAAAGACACCAAACGAGATGAGGCCAGAAAAAGCAGACGCGAATGCTTGAATGCCCCAAAACCAGGACAAACGCGTCGCCAACTCTGCTGTTTTGTAATATCCAGTCAGATAAGCGAGGCAGGCAGGAATAAAGCCAGCTTCAGTTACACCGATAAGAACGCGGACAGCCATAAAGCCATTGAAGTCCTGTCTGGGAGGTTAGAACATGGAGAAAGGTATTTGTAATTTAGGCGTACATGGATAAGGGCATGTGCCCAGGTGACAATGGCCCAGGAATTCATCAGAATGGGAATTACGAGATGAGCACCCACTTTCTTGACAATAGCATTGGTAGGTAGTGTGAAAATAGTAAAAATCAGGGAATAGACCAGTGTACCAGTGTTAATGCCATCGTATGTAAAACCTAAATCTTGCGCGAGGTTGTCTGAAATCGCGTTTGCTGAATAAAGAGAAGTGAGTGATCTGAACGAATTACATAAAGATAGGTGCGTATTTACATATATTTGTGCGGTCCATATTCAGAACAAAGGTCATCAGGAGAACAAATGACATTAAACGTATATCCAGTTTGCGTAGAACAGCTTGTTCTTCTTCCCGTGTCCATTCAAGCTTCTCATCGTAGCTATTCGCAACTGTGCTCTCCTCGTCGTCAATAGAGACACTGGAAACAGATGTAGATTTGGGGTCGGCATAAATGGTCTTGTCTTTATCCAGCACTTGGAGCTTGTCTTTGATGGTCATAGGATGAGGGAGTAGATAAAAGGGACAAGTGAAAAATAAGGAAAATTCATCTTAATCATGTAATGATCTGTACTTTTATATGGAGCTTTTCTTTTCTTTTTTTTTTTTCATAGTCAGTGCAAAAATGTCGCCATCCCAAGATTAACAATGTATAAGACAATTTTTTGGGATACGGATCTGTGCAACCATAAATGGCGATAAAACACACCATCGGGGTACACGATTGTGCAATATTTTTTTTATTTCGGATGATATTCTATTACAGCATCCCAGTGATCGGTGGCATCATCCACCGCACAATCCCATTGATTGGCTACTGTAGCTCATCTTAGCTTTTCATCGGTGACGATGGATGGCGCCTTCATTCTTAGTCTTCTTCACCGAATCGCGGCTAAACTCAGATGCTCTAAAAAAATAGAACACGATAAGGTATAACGCTGCTGGATGGCGAAATCGTACCACACAAATCCCCCCCAGTAATCCGAAGACGCGGTGATACATCAAAAACGCACTCTGGGACTACATTGTTCTAACTCATGAGAATGTATGAAGCGAAAAAACGAAGTAAGAGGCCGCTTCCCTTTTCCACCCTGGGAGTCGGTAACAAATCGACAATGGAGAAACGTCAATAAACTACTAAATAGGGAGATCTAATTACTGTGCAAAGAAAACAGGATTCGTCTTTTGTTCCTTACGGTTCGCGTACTACACGGGTTGTCAAATCGTCCTATGTCAGAGTGGGGCTATATGATAGTAACAAATTGCGATACCCCCGTTGACCACGCGAGAACTGATTTCCGTTGCTGCTAAGAATATATGGATGCTCTGCATGACAAATTAATTGATGATAGCTTTCGTTCTCTGAGGCCGCCGGTACTTATATTTATTTATAAAGTTTGATGAAATTAGGGGAATTCCCTGTCAAGTCCATTTTAGAAGATAGGACACTGTTACAAGTCAATAAAGGCAAAGATATATGCAGAAATGTCTATCCTAGCGCTTTTATCCTTGACCAAAATGTACCAATGGAATTTTCTTTAAAAAAATGGAGCATGGAGATACGCTGCTCTCCGAAACTTCTCTAGCAGTCTATCTGCCCCGTAACGTATTCCCACGTAATTGATCAAATGTCGCAAATGCAAATGATCCCACACATTATATATGATAAGCCATGTCTGTTCATGCATGCAGGAGACCAAAAGGGAAACATCTGTGTGTTCGTGGTACCGGTCCCTGAATAGCAAGATAAGTCGGTAACTCCGTACCCAATCGGGCAGCATCCCAGGAACGCACCGACCAGGCATAGTCCTCCTTCCCGTGTTCGATTTTTGTTAACGTGTATTCCAATACCCATCGCCTTTGTTCATGGCATCAAACTTGTACACGGAGTCTTTTTTAGTGCACTCTTTCTTGTAATATGCTCACTATATGTATTCTATTTTTTTATTCTTTTCTAATCTACCAGCTCAAATCCTTTTTTGTGTTTGTTTGAGGTAGTATACCCGTAGGCATTCGTGGTGGTGGTGTATAGACAGATGAAGGATCTTTAGGCTTGATGACTTGTGGGGATTCGTCATCGCGCTTGATCTGCGAATAATGCTGTATCGTTGGTAATGCCTCTTGTTGTTGAGCTTCTGCCTCAGCAAGTTGGCGACGCTACATGAAACAGAAGTAAGTTTTGATTTAGACCATAAGGACAGACGTACCACTTTGGATTCCTTGCCGATACCAAGTTGTGGCAAACCTCGGTTGAGGCCTTCTAATAAAACGCATGCCTTGCAGACAGTATTTGAGGACATGTAGCCACATCGCTCGCATGTTTGTTGGACAGGTATCTTGACATCAGATTTAATCTGGAAAGCTTCGCCAGAGTGGATGATATCTAGGGTTTACTTGAGTGTTAAGTTCACAAGCTATGAATTCGTGTTTCGGGCTTACCAATGATTGCACTAGGACGAATGGATTCCAGATCTTTTAGAAAGGTGCGTGCGTGGCCGCGGTACGCATTGGGTGAATAGATACATTCCGTCGAAAAGTAATCCAGCTTTTTAAAATAGGCATACATTACAATTTCTTTTTCATAAGTGTACTTGAATGGTTTTGATCGTCGTATCAGACTTTCGCCTTGGGTCACAATCTCTGTACATCGACCTAAACGAGCAATGTCGCCACGGAAAACTAAAGCATACCATGATTAACAGTACACATGCTATGATGTCACGTACTGTTCATTAGGACGGTTTCAGCAATATCGTCTGCATTATGTCCTGTGACAATGTGATCCACGCCCAGCATCGTTGCACCTCTGTCTAATGCTTGGCGTCGGAATACGCCACAATAGGTACAATTGTTCTTTAAACCGACTTCGCGCACGATTTCGTCCATGGTCCAGCCATACAAGTCGTGGTAAGATACAATCTTCAAAGGTAATTCGTATTGCTGTTGATTCCGCTTCACCGTTTCCAAAGAATCGTCTCGGTAACCAGTGATACCTTCGTCGACGGATAATAAGAAGAGCTCGAGACCATAGTCGTATCGCTCGTTCAACGTTTTCATAACATGTGCCAGTACGGTCGAATCTGCCAAAATTAGTACATGGAATTGACACTGTTATCCTACCTTTGCCTCCACTAGCGCCGATCGCTACTCGATCACCTCGCTTAAAAAGCTTACTGTCGGTAATTGTGTGGTGGATCTCGGTTTCAAAGACATAGTAAAAGCATTGCTGGCAGATCTGTTGACTCGTCTTGGGCCTCTTGAGCACTGCACGATTCTTAGAGCAAAGAATACAGAGCTTAACCATGTTGCTGTTCAAGGACCGTTGTTGGGCAACCAGAGTCGAAAGGATTTTGTGTTGTGACTTTTCGCCGCTGAACTTTGAACGTCGGTCGGTCATTGGTCACATTCGTTGTCTTTTGGGTTTCTTTTGCAGGAACAGTCTGATTTCTATACACAAACCGGGCAATGGTCCGATAGGTTCTGCTTGTAGTGAAATCTGAGAATTCCTCGTAGGAAACATGCCATCGACACAGGCGATATATGGCTGGGGTCATCGGAGGCGCAAACGCTATAACCGTCCCAGCGCATTGCAGAGCACTATCCTCGGTAATCTTCCGATGATCAATGCAAAGGTCCACACCGGATATTAAGGGGGATTTGTAACAGGAAACAGAGCTTCTGACACACGAAACAGATTGCTTCGACATTGTAACCTAGGGCAGTCGTTCGTGGCAGAGTATCTGCGATTGCTGGAACGTTGCTTCTTTTATTCGGATACGACTGAACGCCACTTTTATTGACTCGAATGCGACCTGACACGCCACTTCTTTATAGTGATCTCTGGGCTAAATATTTTGGTTAAGCTGGCTCGTTCTATGCTGATTGTGGCTTTAGTATGATGCTTAACGTACAAACTGCGCTCAAAAAGGAGCTTTCGCCTGAACCAACTCTCGATCATGGGGATAAACGATTTGGATGTTTATATCTTGCGATGAATTAGTGTCACCAGGAGTGCATTTTTCTTCAGACTCTGTTTCAAAATACGAAAGCGACTATAGCATGAGATGCAGTGTCCGTATAATTCACGTTATGCAAATTTGCTTCTGAAGCTGTAGTAAGTCACACAGTTTCCCATTCAGTCTGACCTGAGCCGCCCGACGATTGTGCTGAAGAAAGGGTGACGACCCTTCCCATGGATCTTAACAATATACTTCACCAAGGAACACCACAGTTGTCTATACGCGATCTTCAGGCTCTACTTTCTAGAAATGAAAGCCATGTTACCCTTTCTCGACTTAACAATGCCACATTTGCGTATCCTGACACCGTAGAGGAATCCTACACATTTTTCGACGTGTTTATCCATCTTTTGCTAACTATTCGGCATCGAGATGACAAAGACAAGGACGATTACGCCAAAACAGCTATTGTTGATGCATTACGTACATGTATCAATGGCCTTTTAAAAAGCCATGGTCTGACATGGTTGCTCTATTTTCCAACTCACTTTTCCACGGCAACGTGGCGCACTCTACTGGAGAATCCTGACAAGACGATCTTAGTTTATCTGTATGGTCTTGTTCTTGCTCTGGCGAAAAAGCCTGGTTTGTCGCTTGACCAATGGGCGGAAGGGATTGCAAAGTTTGTGAGAGCTGGATCGGGAACGATCAGTTCACACTTGTGGATCAATCTATGGGATCTGGATAGTCGTATGCAAACCAACACCAAAGCAGTATTTATTGATGCGTTACAGCATTTTTTTAAAGAGGACCAGCTAGAAAAGTCTATTACGGAGATGCTTTGGATCATGAGTCGCGCCAATGTGGATTGTTTGGTGTCTGGCGTCGATCATCAGTTGGGAAGCGCTTTGTTACGACCATCATTTAACAAGGATGAGCTTATGCTTGCGCTGATGGCATTTGAGATGACACTGCGAGACAAAGAAATTTTATGTTTTGATGTTTCCCGTGTGTTCAGGACGTTTCGTCATGCCGAAGCAGCCCAGAGTAGGTTGCCGAAAAAGGATACATGCAAAACTTACGCTTCTGTGCGGTAGATCAAGTGCAACTGGAAAATCCATTGAGTCAAAACTTGCTACTCGCTCCCCCAGGTGACAACGCATCACGGAGTGCCCTCCTGCAAACCGGTTTCCAGTCATGGATCGCTCAGTTCGCCAGTCTCTTTCCATTTGAATTTGAACTATACCTAAAAGAGCTTGTGAGACAGCACTATCCATCTGACAAAAAGGCGATGCTTGATCTTGTATTGGCTGAATGGGCCGTGCGGGATCCATACCAACTCCATATGGAGATCATTCTTGATGCCATTGTTGATCTAATGGAACGATCGCGGTACAATGTGCGGACGGCGCCTTTCTATGCATTTCAGCAATTATTCAGCTCATCTGACGAACAAACAAAGGGACCCGCAGAGGCGTACACGGTGGAAACGGGCGCGTTGCTTGATTTTTCAACGAGTAGTAGCAATAGTAGTAGTAGTAGTAGTACTCCTGGTGGGGATACGTTACTGACGCAGGGTTGCTGCCGGATACTGCAGAAAATGACCATGCATTCCGTTACCAAGGCATGGATTTCCGATTGTTTACATGGCGCTTCGCCGGAAGTGGTGCAATCCTATGTGGAATGGCTCGTACCGCAACTGAATACGGAATTATCGGGTGCAGTGAGACAGGGCACACGGTTCAGCAACTGCATGCGATCGACACTACTAAACCACCGCGTGGTTGCCTTATCGGTGTACGTGGTGCCTGTTCTGTTGAAAGGCTTTAACGAGACATCGTTGAAGTGGTTATTGCGAGACACGGATGTTGCCAAACTTCTGATAGGCTACTTTCATCAGAGTTCTCAGTTACAGAGTCAACAGGTGGTCCGGGAGTTGTTGCAGAAAAAATCGAAGGTTTACATTGATGCACTGCTTGGATTTTTGCGGGAGCACATGAATGACACAAGCGTGGATTCGGAGCGGTCGCGGATGTGGTTTAGGAACCATTTCTTGGGAAGTATTCTTGGTATTGCTAGCACGGACGTGGCAGGGAACAGTGTGTCATCGCAGATATTGCGGCAGATCCTTAAAACACAGGGCGACTTTGGCTGGTACTTTGGTACACCCTGCAGTAAAGAGGCAACGACCAGTGCAGATTTTAACGCATTGCATATTGCTAAAACGCACGATATTCTCCCTGTCCGAAATATTGGGCTGGCGTCTATGCTTCGAGAGATTGCGCAACTGGGTGATTCGGATAAACAAGAGCGGCTGATCAGTACGTGGTCCGCATTGTGGTCGAGTGATGGGAAAAAATTCACGGTTCCGATGAGCTGGGTCCTTCAATGCATCGGGTTATATGACCAAGCCCCTGTTGTTGCCAAGTTGATGATAAAGCGCTTTATTCGAATTGGAATTGAAGCCTCGGAAGCAGCAAAAGGCGAACGGTTTAGTCCAGAGCGGAGCTTTACACAGCGCATCATGGATTTGGTCATGTTATCGGATACACCCGAAGCGGATAGCTTGTTTGACTTGTTTATTCAAATATATCAGGACAATGCAAAGACAGATGCGCCGTGGGCGGAAGAATCGGAGGCAACGGTTTCGATCGTGCGATTGATAACGGAGCTCGCGGAAGAACTCAAGGTGGAGATGAGCCGTCCTATCGAACGCAAAATGAAGGAGGCGGCGGCGGAGGAGGAGCTTCGAGGGTACGCTTTGATGACTCCTACCAAGTCACGACAATTGAAGAACGCGATGAAACGCAAATTAAGGCGAGCCAAGCGTGCACGCGTACAACGAGGTGGCGCAACAACCGATATGAACGGTGTGACAAAGCAAGAGACCTCGGATAGGAATATCAAGGCGCTTACGTTGCTATGCCAACGAACCTTAAATTTTTTACTTACGATCCTCACTGCGTCGGATCAACAGACGTTGTGTCCCGCAGCAAATCAGCGACTGCGGAACAGTGTGGTGAAATCGCTTTGTCTGTACGAATCATTGCATACATTGAATCAGATCGTTCGAAAAGAAGATCTGAAAGAAGATATCCAAAACATCATTACAGCATGCTTAGAAAACTTGCGCAATCAAGATATCAAATTGTTTAACAAAACCAAGGTTATCTTGAAGAATGACTAACTGACTGACCGACCAATAAAAAATAATAGTTCTGTGGCGCAAACGAGTATGTAGTTTTCTTTTTCTTTGTCTAAATGCAGTAAGTAAAATGTACTTGCCGCAGCTTTATTATCACGGGAACGGGGATGTTGTGTCAGTGCAACCAAGAAGTGATAGGTTTCCCAAGGTAGGATCATCTTTGAGTTATCCAGAAAGTTCCATGCGGTTAGAGTCAGAAGTTCAGTAGCAAGGTGCTACAAGAGATAAGCAAATAATCAAATGACTTGTGTATAATTTTAAGTGGTTGCTGTTGTAGCAAAGGATCCCATTGTCGGCAGTAACAAAAAGAAAAAAAAAGATCTATGCCGACTTATAAAGTTGTTACACGGTCCAGAAGGATGAATAAGTTGTCTAATCTTACTGACAGCTTTCTGCTCTTTTTACAACAATGAAATGTGTTTATGCACCGAAAAAACAAAGAATAAGTGAATGTCATTCATGAGCATTGACATGTTCCCTAACGATGAGCTACTGTATAAAAGTTTATAAAAGTCTGTCATATTCTCTATTTCATAAGCCGCTCATTTTTGATTTTTTCTCTCCGCAGATTTGACAAGTTTTTGCCACATCAAAGATCATTGGATGGGCGATTTCCGTCGTTTCTCTCTCTCGCCATGAAAGGGGTAAAACGTAATTTTAGGTCTTATCTTGCTTCATTTTTCTTCGACATGATTGGCGGGAAGACAATTTTGGCATGATTATCCGCAGCGGGCCAATGCGCAGTCGGAAATAAAGAAAAACGAGGGGCGGGGGAGAGGAGGGGTGAGTCATCCCGGCGCAGCATTTTACTTCCTTATAAATTCCCGCATGGATTTGCTTTGGCACCTTCCTTATTTCACAACATGACAAATTTCGCATTTGAAGAGTACCATTATCTCCAAGTCATTTCACATCATAAATTACTACACTACCATCAAGCACGTGTTGATCTACCTATTCGAAACTATGTTTTGATTGCAAATATGCTCCGTGAACAACATCGACGAGTACAGGAAGAAAAACAAGCACGATGGAGGTTGGAAGTACGAGAAGAAAATGAAGGAGAACAAGAAATACCAACAGAAGAATCAGAAGAAGCAGCAGCAGCAGAAGAAGAAGAAGAAGAAGAACCATCAAACGAAATACCAGAAGCAGAACGATGGCTTGATTTTGTACTGAACGATTTAAGTGATGAAGACGATGAAGAAGATGATTCAGACATGCTTGAAGAGATGGAATATACATACAGTGATGAAGAAGAGGATGAATATGGCTATGAACTACAAAGGACCAAGACGATTGTACCAACATCCAAATCAAATCAAGGCACCACAACAATTTCAACAGGAGATGAATCAAGGATTGCAGGTCAATTATATCCAATTGAAGAAGAATCAGCAACATGGTCGATAAGTCGGTAATAATGAAAGGGGTACACACGCACACGCACACCTTTTACACACCCACATATTATATATATATATATATATATATATCCACACACCAAAAGGATACACATCCGCAACACGGCATACGCAACAATCACTTATGGCGGAGATGAACTTTTGAAATTCACACACCTGTTTGTTCATGTTTCTATTTTCCTTTCTTTTTTTTATTATTATTACTTTTCGACAACTTAACCATCCCCCTGACTGTACAAAAAATACCCCAAAAAAGAGAACCACATATATTCATATACACAGACACACACACACACACCTGCAGCCATTTTATTCAATCACTCTCTCTCTCTCTATTCCCAGCGGCTTAACCGTGGGACTGTAATAAAAATAACCAAACAAGCATGCCACAAACTCATTCTCATCCAAACAATGGCGGTTCAACTACTGCATCCAAAAAAATTCGAATGACTATGGCCTGCGAGCGATGCAGGTAAAAAAAAAAAAATAAAGTTTATATATATCCTTTTTGTTCATTCTTATTTAACCCCACAATGAATAATATAGATGTAAAAAAGGTATGCTCCATTGACGATTCTTCTCCTCCTCGGTCTACCATTCATTAACTATGGATTAGTCAAGTGTGATTTCGCCCATCCAACATGTACTCGGTGTCAGCAAGCCAATGGTAATATATAAAAAGTAAAATGGCGCAGTTGCAAAGCTGATGAAAAAAAAACACACATACTTCTCGTCTTGTAGTCTCCTGTTCTTATGATGGTTCAGCAACACAAGTAGACTTGTTTAATTTTATAAAGTTAAACGAAACCGTGGATACATTACAGCAACGAATTCAATCGATTGAATCGGATATACAAGACGTGAGAACGACTACAAAACGTATGGAAGTCCGCCCCATCGGAGACGACGAAGAACGACCTAGACAATCTCCCAGTATAACCAATCTAATTGACACCGGTAAAGCACAGTGGTCCTTATCCCTTACCCCACGGGGTTTACGTATTGATACCAATATTGTATCATTACACGACTTGTACGATATGTTACTGTCAGGTATTTCCCATCTTGAATTAGATGGTTGCGATGGTCATGATTCAAGTCCCTCTTCGCAATCCTCAACCGCCTCTTTTAACGACACCCCTTCTGCAAATAAGACAACCATTGCACGCAAAAAACCCTTATGGAAATGTCGACTCAAGACTTTCCCACTCTACAGTACATGGGAACCTGATTCGACCGTACCTGATAATCGAACAAATCAACTACCCGAGCGATTACCAGAAAAGACCTTGGAACACATGATGAATATCTATTGCAGTTGCTTTCTCTGTCTGCCCAGTATCGGTCGCCATGGTTCGGTCGCGGACGAATATCGCAACGGTACGCTCGATCCTCTGTTAGCCAATACCATTTTGGCTTGGACAGCACGACACGCAGCTATTTATCATGATTTATTCCCGGGAAAAGATCCAAACCAAGTAGGCGAACATTTTTTCGAAAAGGCAAAAGAAATGTTGAAGGAACGCTTCATGACGACCAACGTGGATACCATGCACAGTTTGATCATCATGTATGTCTATGCCATTGGTAAACCCGGAGAAAAACGAAACGAGTCCGAGTCCGAAGCCTATATTTACTTGGGTCTTGCCGTCCGCATGTGTCTCGACCTGAAGATGCATCAAAAACCAACAAGCGATGATCCGATCCAAAATGAACGCCATCGACGGTTCTTTTGGGTTCTCTACTTCCTAGAGACGCTTTGCAGCATTCACTCAGATCGACCTTTTTCTTTGCCACCAGAGGATACGATCACAGTGGATTACCCCCACTTGATGAAAAATGAAGCGGGAGAAGTCCGGTGGAGAGTCGAGTTCATGATTCAACGTTTTCGGATCACGCGCATTTACAGAGACATTATTTACAAAACGGCCGAAGAAAAACCGTTACTTTCTTCTATTTCGGCATTGGACAAAGAACTCAAGGATTGGTACAACAATTTACCACCCCACCTAAAGTACACCAAGGGCGATATTCACAAGCGTAACTGGAGAAGTGTTTCCTTCAGAGAACAAGCCTGCATCAAGTTAAACTTTGAGTATAACTTTCAACTCTGTCAGTTGTATGGGTTATTTTTATCACGATCAACGGACGAAAAACAGCAACCTTCGGCTATCGATGTGCTTTCGCATGAAGTGTCTCTCAAGGCGGCAGACACCATCGTAGAGTTATTGGAATGCTGGACCCAGTTACAGCAATTATGGTGCCATTTCTCTCTCGAAACCTTGATGATGGCTACCACCATCTACGGGACACTCTTACAATCAACAGCGCGAGGCGCATGGGCCAAGACACAATTAGAGAAAATGGCAACGATCTTGTACACCTGCCCTGTTCGACACCACAAGTACGTTCTCGGCCTGGTACGACGAATCCAGACCATGTTTTCGGAACAACTCGGTGTCACACTTGATCTGCGAGAAGCACCACCCGACACGACAACGCAAGCCTTGGCATTTTCGACCGAAGCAGCGCTTGTGCAGCAACGAACCGTTCCGTGCGTGTTGGACGTTGCCTCGGCCTCATCTGCGTTTGATCTACACAAGACAGACACCATATGCAATGCAGAAGAAATGCAATTCTCCAACCTCATGTACAGTGCTGATCTCGTCAGCTATGCATCAAACGGTATGATGGGCATCATGGAAAGCAGTGGCAGTGATCCGACGACGGCAAACACGTCCACATTCAGCTCCCCCGATTTTGCTTCAGCCAATACCAGCCCTCAACCATGGACCAGTGGCAGCGTTGCACCGCAGACCTCGGACCATTTTGTTATTTCTAGCCCAGCATACCCTTTGAATCCCTCCGCACTGAGCGCACCACAACAGTACCTCGGCATGCCTTCGACGTCAATGACATCTTCGACGATGTTTACCGATGCAAACAAAAGATACACCAATGGTCACAGCAACGGGTTTGGCTATTACTAAGAGAAACAACCATCTTTTATGTCTCATGTAATTCTAATGTTTTGTTCTTTTTTTTGTACATCTATTTTAACCACTGTGTATAAACTATGCTAATCACTGGCGGGACAGTAACAGTTCTTTGCTCTCACTTTACCTACGGGTCTCTAGTGCCTTTTTCATATTGTTCCCTATCGCGCACATCCATGTTCGGTTCTGCTCGGACATCCCTCTCCCTAAAGAAGTTTCGTTCTCGTTCTTCTTCAGACAACCACCTTCAATGTGGTAAGCAGAGTAGTAGTAGTAGTAGTAGTAGTAACAATAACAATAATAAATCGATTACCTAGCGTCACACCATACCACCATTTTTTGCCTGTACGTGCGTGCACCCATGCGGATACCACAGGATGACAGCATGGTGGTTCGTAAAAATGTGAATTGTTCTCGTGAAACTGATGGTTATCGATTAATTGAACGCTGTGTTGTTCTTCGCTTTCTTCCCTACATCATTGGTATGACAAACATTCAGAAAATAGGTTACACGGGACGAACGGATGGTATTTCCAGAAATGAACGGCTTCTTTTTAGTGTTCATATCGCGCACCCTTGCAAAAAGTGATCGATGAAAGGTCTTCTCAAGGGATTCCATGTGACATCTTGTTCCAGTACCTTCACCGGCTGTTGCCGATCAACTGCAAGCACGCTTGCCTCTTTTGTTGTTTCCTGATTTGATTCCATCTTCATGGATCCTACCAGTAGCGTTACTACCGCCGCTTGCATTTCTTTTTAATCACGCTTTTTTTCCCGCAATTTCCCGAAAATGGGGCTTTCGTGTCCCACGATGACGTTGCGCGCCAAGTGTGAGACACTATCTCAAGGATCGTCATTCTTATGCGCTTAGAGTGCATCTTGTTGCTGTCCGCCGAACTGTATCAAACGTGCGCAAACATTCACTGTGTAGTACTTGATGGATCTATGGGCATCAAATCAATGGCATGTTTAATCTGAAGAAGCGGTGAGTTCTACTAGCGATTGCTTAGGCGAAGCAGCATAGGAACGAAGGAAGGAAGGGGCGATCAGCTAATTAGTCTTTTCCGGCATAATGCCGACTCCGATGCTGCCATTGATTGGATGGTTAGAAGGAAGCCCGCGGCTGCCCAAAAGGCAGACGAACGAGAAGCATCTCCGGAAGGGAACATCGCGGTGATCTAGCAAAACGGTATGTGGGTTGATAAAACATAGAAACACATGGCACAGCCATAATAGGCCGTACCACGCCATGTTCTCTCCTGTCTCTCTCTGTCTCTCTCTCTCTCTCCAATAAAGCCACGTATCGGATCAGATCAAACCAAAAAAAAAAAAAGATTGCCTGATGCTTCATAGGATAATAATACGTGCAGAATATATCCTGATGCAGGGATCTTTTAAACCGGGATAATTGTTGCACAGCTTTTTTTTCCTTTGATTCATTTCTTCATCCGCTTCATTTGAAATACCGTTCATGATCATCGGCATCATCCGGATAGAAAATACTCAACTTTTTGTGTCACACGTGCAAAAAAGAAAGGACTTGTGTCTCATTTTGGTCCAGTTCACTTTTTTAATGTTTTACTTTCGGTTTCGGAGAGGGAGAAGGACAATGAACATAAGAGAGATAGAGAGAGAAGGAGGAGAAGGGTTGTATCAATGATTATGCTAAAATGAAGAAGAAGTAAGTAAAAAGGGGGGGGAAGGAATTTCTGGCTTAATTTTTTTTTCTTTTTTTTTTGCAAAGGGGGAGGAGCGAAGAGAAAAACGATGCAGAAATATAGAGTAAAGAATATTTTTTTTTGTTTAGATGGAGATGGCCATATTATCACGGTTGATAATACAGTCGGCATCTTTGTAACCCAGCGAGTCAACAATGTTGTTCTCTTTGGCGCGCATGATACGACAGATTTCGGCACTTGAGTAATTAACAATGCCTTTGGCAACCGTAACGTAGTCCGTAACTCCATTTTTGCCCGTGTGTTTGACAATCAGTCGAACGGCTTGATGTTCGACAAAGTTGCCTTCTACTTTGGCCACGGAATGGGCAAATAGTGATGCGCCACTGGCACCCTGACGAGCCGCCCCACTGGCGATCTCCTCAGCCACGTCGGAGTCGATGTAGATGGTTCCGGCTGTATGTAAACCATGAAGAATCCACCATTTGCGGTCGATCAGAGGTTGTGGTTTGGCCACGAAACGAGTGTGGGGTGGCATTTTGGTCACTTCATCTTCTGCGGTGATAATCGGGATGATATTTTCAGGTGTGGCGCCACGCGTAATCACGGTTGTAACACCGGCGGCTGTAGCAAGATCGGCAGCAACCAACTTGGTAACCATGCCACCCGTACCAAGAGCAGAGCCAGGCGAAGTAACGACCACTTGTTCTCGTAGCTGATCAATATCGTCGCATACCAGAATCGGCCTTGCTTTGGGATTTGTACGAGGATTGTCCGTATAAAGACAGTCAACATCTGTCATCAGGAACAGGTAATCTGCCTTGACCATGCCGGCTGTAATAGCTGATAATGTATCGTTATCACCGAATTTAATTTCCTAACGTAAAAAAAAAGACTGGTAAGTTGACAAGAACTCCTCCCACATGTGGTTGTTTCATGTACCGAGACAGAGATGGTGTCATTTTCATTCACAATAGGAACAACACTCATATCCAAGAGTTCTTCCAGGCAATTGACCGCATTCAAGTACTGCGATCGCTGCAAAGGCGGTTCAATGATTCAGCGAAGCGACTTGGCAAAGACTTACATCGGCCAGGTCATTGCGGGTCAGTAAAATCTGAGCCACAGGCTGGTTAAACTGGCCAAAAAGATCATCATACATGCTCATCAAACGGCCTTGACCAACAGCAGCAATGGCCTACATGTTATTATTAAGTTTAGTTTTTCTTCTTTTTCCCTCTGTTCTTTCTTTTTTTTTTTCCTTGTTTGTTGCACGCACATGCTTTACCTGAACCGCTGCCAAGCGTTTTGGCTTTTCAGACATATTTAATCGTCGTAAACCAGTACCGACAGCAGCACTTGTCACCAGTACCACTCGATGGCCCATCCGTTTCAAATGAATAATGGTTTCAACAATACGGGAGAGATTGCCGAGTAATGGATAATGGGTGCTTTCATCACAGATCGACGAGGTGCCAACCTTGATAACCAATGTCAAAGACGATTTTGTAGGACGATGTGTGTTCTGGACGTTTCGGTAGACCACCATGATGACGATGAATGAATAATATAAATATGTCTTAAAAGGAAGAGCTGAACCCTTTTTTTTTGTTCTTTTTTATATATGTATATTTATATAGATTTTTTTTTGTCTGGTACACGTCTCATTTCCTCGGCCCTTTTTTATAGAACAACACAAAACTGTCCAAGACGGCGGAGTTTGTTGACGATGCAATGATGTTCTTTCCCTCCTGCCAAACCATCGATTAGAAAAAAAAGAGCGTCATCAAACAAAAAGGTTTCTATTTTCAAAATAAGGAAATATCATTCTGTTCAATTTTCTTGGCTTCTAGTGGATCTGTTATTTCTTTTTGATGATCACAGCCGCATTGATCAATCATGCGATGAAATAAGGGATTTTCCTTTTGATCAAAGAGAGATAACGATCTGAGAGGGGGATATGGGGACCCATGCCTGAAACTCCATATATAGTCTAGTCTCACTCCTCAAAAGGTAAATCCCTAGCGTCATTTCGCTTTACCTCTCTGTGACTGTGGGTGGGTGCCAGAAAGTGAAAAAAGCGCAACCTGTCTGGGGTAACAAGCCAACATCACTAACTTTGGTTTAGCCATGTTTTCTTAGATCGGGCTAAACCGCTTCAGGAAATCAGATTCCGACTGAAGAGCATGTGAACGCATTTTCTTCTTCTCTCTTAAGGCAGTGTGCTTAATTCCTCAGTGGCAAAAAGGAGGGTCATCATTATGGTTGGCTTTTTTATTATTCATATGCTTAATGACATCGTTTTTCTTTTTTTCTTTTTTTTAAATGGACCGATGATCAAGTTATACTTAAGGTGAGGGTGACCCATGTAATTTAGGTGATAATAAACCCTCTATAGAAAACATAAAGTGGAGAGAGGTTTTTTTTTTTCTGTAAGATAACATGTGATTCGCTAGAAAAGACCTGGGTCGATTGCACGATATCGTCATAAATCACACGCTCTTTCTTATCATTCATCTATTATTTCTACCCCGCGTTTAAAGAGGGAAATAATAAAGGGTGAGAGTTTTTTTTAAAGAAAGAAAGTTGCCCGTGCGAACGGGCCAAGTAGCACAATGGGGTTCCAGTCTTCTACTTCTTCTTCTTCTACTAAGCAATTTAGTTATCATCCTATCGATACCAACCAAAACATCTTATCTCCCTCGAGATCAAAATGTCAATTATGACGGAAATTGAAGATCAATAAAGATACATGGTAGAAATAACCCTATTCGCTGCCTTTTTTTTTAATTTTTATTTTACCATCCAACATTCTACTACACGTGATAGGTCCGACAGGGCGGATAGGGCTGACCTTTTTTTTACCTCGTGTACACACCATTAACACACAACACATTCTCCAGGTGAGCCGTACTACCTTTGAAAACAAAGGGAAGCGTTGCATTCCGGTTGTCAAAATAAAGGAGACAAAAAAAATTCCAGAGGACAAAAGGAAATATTGAAATCATAACAACACTTCAAAAAGGCCGTTGAATTTCGACGAATGTGATGGACTCTTTTAAAGAACTTTTTTTTCTCTTATGCTTTTTACATTCGGTTTATTAGTGCTGTATGTTACGTTTGTACAGGCACTTCATCCAATCGTTATCAAGGGTCACAAGTTTTTTGACTCAGTAACCAAGAATCAATTTTTCATCAAAGGGTAAAAAAACTCCTTCTTTTATCTCAACGCTTTAACACTGACTTTTAAAAAAAAAAGAGTGGCCTACCAACCACGAACAAATAATGCATTGATAGACCCTTTAGCTGACCCTTCTGCCTGTGTACGTGATGCCTCATTAATGTCAAAACTTGGTCTCAACGTCGTACGGGTGTACGAGGTATGGCTTATAAAATAACTACTACTAAAAAAAGAAAAAAAAAGAGCTCATTCAAAAAAAACGAAGGTGGATCATCAAAAAAACCATGATGAATGTATGAAGGCATTTGCAACGGCTGGTCTGTATATTTTATTGGATATTGCTACTCCTCATTATTCGATTAATCGCGAAACACCTGAATACGATGTACGCTTGTACAACGCTTACAAAACGACGGTGGATGCGTTTGCCAAATATGATAATGTACTAGCCTTTATTGCTGGCAATGAGGTGACAAACAACAAAACGAATACACCTGCATCGGTCTTTGTCAAAGCCGCCATACGGGATATTCGACGGTATATTCAAACAACACAGAAACGCTACATCCCCGTAGGCTATGCCAGCAATGATGATGCCGATGTACGCTCCCCTCTCAAAGACTACTTTAACTGCGGCGAACCAGAAGAACAGGTTTTATTTCTTTTTTTTCTTTTTTTTTTTTGGCGGTTCGATGCACTAATTTGGTTTAGGTGGATTTTTATGGTGTTAATCTCTACGAATGGTGCGGTGATTCATCGTTTGAAAAATCGGGTTTTGCTGATCGGACACTTGAGTTTGCAAATTACAGCAAACCGGTATTTTTATCCGAATACGGCTGTAATCTGGTTACCCCTCGCAGTTTCGGAGAAGTAGAGGCCATTTATGGACCGCAGATGACAGATGTATGGTCGGGCGGTGTGGTGTATGAGTGGACACAGGAAAACAACAACTATGGTTTAGTTCAGCTGGGCAATTCGACACAACTTTTGCCAGATTATACCAATCTTCAACAAGCTTTGGCGAAAATTAATCCAAAGGGCACAAACATGGATGCGTTTAATCAGACGCGGTCGGCGTCGGCATGTCCACCAGCGGGTGATAACTGGAAGGCAGCGACGGCCTTGCCACCCACACCGTCAGCGTCTGCATGTCAGTGTATGCATGACAGCCTGATTTGTACAGCCTCAGAAAAGGTCTCGAACACAGACAAAAATTCTTCTGCGCTGGGCTCCCAGCTTGACATGATGTGTGGCGTCGTGTCCTGCGACGCCATCCGTGTTGACGCAGAAAAGGGGTTCTACGGCGCCTTTTCTTTCTGCTCACCCAAGGAAAAACTCAGTCTATTATATCATCTCTACGCAAAACGACACCGAGGAGCGTGTGATTTCGATGGCCATGCGATCAAGGCTACACCAAACCAAAAAAATATCGACACCTGTGTCCAGATGATAGACGATCCCTCCTCACCCTCCCACGGTGAAAATAGTTATGGTCACGGCGAAGGTCCGCTCCTCGGTGCAGCCATGAAACAACACCATCATTCAGGCATCATCAAAGAATGGTGGCCGACAGTGTTTATCTTCCTGCTCCCTTTGTTGTTTTTTTGATTGATTTTTGACCCTGGCGGAGTTTCATTGCAAATGGCGCCAGCTTGGCTCAACCGCATCATTCCTCTATATCTCTCTCTCTCCCCCCCCGGTTCCTTCCTTCCTTCCTCATCCTCACCCTTCTCGATCTTTTTTTTTTCTCCTCATCACCCTTGATCTAACCTCAACCCCCCAAAACACACACACCCCCTCTCTTTCTCCTTTTTGTTACCATCTTTATTACTTGTCCGTCTCTATCTATCTCTATATCTCTTTCTTTACCTGTGCGTTCTACAGGGCGTTCTTTGTAACATCGTTACACATAATTCCTTTTCATTGCTGTTCTACAAGTGATCCTCCCCCGACTGTGTTACCGGGAAATCGCCGACGATCCGAAGCGGAACAAAAAAAGAAAAAAAAAGAAAAACAACAACAACAACTAACAACTTCTTTAATACTCGATCCTTTTCATGTGATATGTAATGCAACGTTGTTTCAATAGAAATCGAAATCATCCGTACTCAAATGTTCTGCATCACGCGATAGATGCTTCTGTGTTTGGACTTGTCTATAAAAGAATGGCATGCCACGCAACAAAAAAGAAAATGGGTACGTTTTCTTGGTGGCTCCTTAAGTTAAGGACATCTGATGCAGTTCATCTTGGAATAAGTTGCATTCAACCTTGACGCGTCTCGTTCCCATTTCTTCTTCTTCTTTTTTTAGATTCGTTGAGGTGGATGACTAGATGACGCCCACTAGCAACAAAAACAACAACAACATGTAGGGTCAAGGAGTAAAGAAAAAAGGCCAATGATGAAAAGGATAAAAAAAAAATCAACAAAAAAGAAAAAAAAGAGACTAAAAGAAAACAAAGGGGGTTTTAAGGACGCAAAACAAGGAGAAGGCGAAAATAGGATGAATGTGAAAAAGAAAAAAAAAGTAACAATGATCCTCAACGTTTCGGACACGCATTCCGACCAAAGAAGCAAAATGCACTTACTCCCATTACATTTAGACTCCTCTTTCTCTTTCTATCTACCTACCTATCTATCTTATGGTTGCTATGATAAACATTTCATCTATTTCTGATCTTCGTCGATCGGGAATTGAATTAAGAAGTAGTTATTAGTTACTTATGAATCGGTAGTGATGGTAGTGCGTCGTTGTGCACATGTCCTTTTTTTCTCAAGTTCATTTTATCCGTCACACCTTCCTTCTTTTCGATAAAGACCGTTGAATAGAAGTTGGCACAGACCGTTATTTCGGACATATTAATAGATATATACATTTTATAATGACTCAGTGATTATGGTGCCTTTCAAATTAAGGTTTTTTTTTCTTCTAACGTACCGGCAAAAAAAAAAAAAAAAAAGGACATGGCGATCTCCTTGCTTTTATATTTTTCGTTTTTTTCCCATCATCCCTCTCTCTCTTCCCTCCCCTTTTTTTCTTTACTCTCAATTCCCATATAATTACTCTTTTTTGTTATTATCCTTATTTTTTTTTCTTATTGACAAATGGCCAGCGTAGTAGCTACTGCATTACCACTATCCTCATCACCCAAGGATCTGGTGGATCTTCCATCCACCCAAACTGCTTCAAAACGCAAATTGGGTGATTATGAGCTGCTGGACACGCTGGGAATGGGGGAATTCGGTAAAGTCAAACTTGGAAGACATACGGAAACTGGTCAACAGGTAAACTCTAAAGAGATTTTTTTTATCGTCATACTAACTTTAATCAAAAAGGTCGCTGTCAAACTTATCAAAAGATGTAATGTCGAAACGGCATCTCGAATGGATAAAGTAGAGCGCGAAATTGACATTTTAAGTGTAAGTTTGTTAAGGGTTGTTCCCCCTTCTTATTATGATGATGATGTACTGAGTCAGAAAGCATAGACGTTGCGACATCCGTACATTGTCAAATTGCTTCAGGTCATTAAAACAGAGAAGTACATCGGCATGATTTTGGAATATGCATCAGGTAAGAAAGATAAAGCAAATCGGCTTATTTTAGGCTATCCAATAATAAAAAACAAATTGATTTATTTTTTTCATATGTAGGAGGCGAGCTGTTTGAGTACATTTTAGCCCAACGATGTCTCCCAGAAGCCGACGCGCGCCGGTTATTTGCCCAAGTTATCAGTAGCGTGCAGTACATGCATGACAAAAAAGTCGTCCATCGAGATTTGAAACTGGTAAATAGTGCCCCCGGCCTGAGATGAATTATTGAGATGCGATCAATAAGGTTGGGAAAACATAGGAAAACCTGCTTCTGGACGCCGACCACAATGTGATTGTAACCGATTTTGGTTTCGCAAATGATTTTACACACTCGGCTGATTTGATGGCCACCTCCTGTGGTTCGCCATGTTACGCAGCGCCGGAGCTGGTGGTCAATCCTGGCCTGTATGTCGGCACAGGTGTTGATATCTGGTCCTGTGGTGTCATTCTTTATTCCATGCTGTGCGGTTATCTCCCCTTTGACGATGACCCGGATAATCCAAACAGCGATGATGTCCATCTTTTGTACAAGTATATTCTGTCTACCTCCCCTCAATTCCCTGCCCATGTCACGGCAGAAGCGCAACACCTGATCAACCAGATGCTTGTGCCCGATCCAGAAAAACGAGCTACGCTTGCCACTGTCATTGCCCATCCGTGGTTGGCCGAGTACCGTGATCTGTTCGATAAGTCATCCGAAACAGTGGAGGAAGAAGCAAAGGAAATCATCAGTTGCCTTGCCCCGTCGACCTCTTTTACAGAGATCGTCGTTCCCTCCTCTCCCTGCACCTCTTACTGCTCCTCTTCCTCTTCGTCTTCTGATGAACCCGCCTGCTACCAGGAGGATGATCTTCGTTTGAAACCTGTTCCAGAAGAAGAAGAAGAGCAGCAGCAGTCCAATCACAATCACAGTCATCCTCACCATCATCATCCTTCTGAAGATGTATCTCCCACTTTGCGGCCACGGCCGGGTCTCCGTACATTATCCACAAGCCGCAGTGTTAGAACCGCAGACGCCTCGCGTCGGTACTCTACACCACAATCCATCGATTTTGTTCAACACCAAGAAACAGATATACCATTACCTCAGCCAGAAGAAGAGAAGATTGCCATGGAAACGGAGAAACTTCCAGACCATCATGAAGAAGAAGAAGAAGTGATCCATGTGATCCAAGTGGACCCAATGTGTCACGAAGAAGAAGAAGAACAACAACAGCAGCACTTTGTGTGCAAGGAACACCACCAAGAAGAACAGCAGCAATCTACTGTGTGCAGGGAACACCAAGTACAACAACAACAACAACAACAACAGCAAGAAGCAGAAGAAGCAGCTTCAAGGGAGCAGCAGAAAAGACAGCAGCGTCCTGCTTTGAACACAGCGCCATTGCGTGTCACGATTCCTCAAAAACCACGATCGTTGGGATCAAAGTTTGTCATTGGTTTGCATAACATGTGCTCTCCTCGGGCAAACCGAACAAGGGAAAAAAAGAGGGTGGAATCCCGATCGCCTACAGCCTCGTCTTCGTCTTCTTCTTCCTTCCGTCGCAGTGTTACTTCGGTTCTTCGTCGCAGTTTCAGTCTGTCCAGAAGAAATTCTCACAAACAAGACGGAAAACAACAAACACCCACGACACCCACGTCGCATCATCGTCCTTTGCTTTCTTGGCCAAAGACCAAAACACCCAAATTCACAGAAGAACCCGAAGCGATTGTTCAGCAGAAGGAGAAGGGGGAGGAAGATGAAGACCAACAACACGATGTTTGTGAAACGGTAGCACGACCGTCATCGTCGTCGTCGACACCGTCGGAAACGGTACCAGAGACAACTGAAACAGAAACAACCACAACCACAACCAATCTGACACTGTATACCACTTCACCAGAAGATCTGATGCGACAGATTCGACATACATTGGCAGGACTTGGTATTGACATGGATGAAGATCAACCGTCGCCAAATCAAATCGTGTGTACCCGTCGCGGTGCTCGGGCCCTGACCACAACAACAACGAAGAAAAATAACGAAAACAGCAACAACAACAACAACAACAACAACAATAGTAGCAGTAATAATAGTACGTGTAGTAGTACCACGAGCAGTAGTTGTTGCTGTGTTACGCCTACCACGGCAACCACCCCTACCCAGCACCTCAAAATCTATCCCTTTGCTTCATCCAAAAAGGTCATTGCGCCTATCTATGGCGATCCCACCACGGATGCTGGGGAGGAGGTCCGTTTCATTGTCGAAATTCTACCCACCAATCACACAGGCACATGTACCGTTGATATCCGACCGCTTAATCTTGGTCATTCTACCGTTTGTACCTTTTTATCACAAAAACTGTTCGACTTGCTGGGATCTCCCGCCGTCGCTTGTCATTGAAACTATACCTAATTAAAACCAAAAAAAAAAGTCCATCTATTTTTCTTTTTTCTTTCTTTTCCTTCCTATCAAATGCCCGGTGCCCATGAGCAGTAACGCCCAAAAAAAAAAAGGGGAAACAAGGGGGCCAACGTCGTATCGTAGCCCCGGTTTTTTTTTTTTTGCCATGTTTAATTATGTTTTTTTCTTTTGAGAAGACAGAGAGATAGAACCATTTGATATGTGTGTTGTTTAAGAAATTTTTGATGATACAATTCAAAATGATATGCAAAAAAAAAAGAAAGAAACTATCCTGCAAAATATAGAGAGAGAGAGAGAGAGAGAGAGAGAGAGAGAGAGAGACAAAGAGAGAAAGAGTATGTGTTGTTAAAGTTAGATGGTGAGAGAGCAAAGAAAGAAAGAAAGAAAGGAAAAAAGTAAAAAAAAGAAAAGTTGAAGTACAGTATATATGGGGAAGTTGGAGGAGAAAAAAAAATGAGTGGTGAGATTATGCGACACCATGTAAGATATCGAGTGCTTTTTCGGTTCTTCTATTCCACATGTCATTGCCGCCATCGGTGGTGTCGGCTTCGTCAAGTGAGTCGTTCCACATGGTTTCTTCGTCGGTGTCAAAATCGGATGTGTCACAAGCCGAGCCCATGTCGTCCTCTTGGCATGCCACAAACCGTCCCAGACGCGTAAGGCGATCAATCATCATTTGGTTCGTGCGGAGACCCTCCAACGAAGGACGTGTGATCATACGGCGAAGCGAAAGTGTTGCTTGACGGACCTGGTCGCGTGCATCGACCATGGAGGGGAGCTTCATGGCCAGGATCCATGCTTCCAGACCCACCACCGCCACCACGAATTCCGCCAGAGCCATGACGGCCGTTTCGAGTCCCTGATCATGGGCCCACACACCGTCGTCTTGTCTTGTTGTTTTACGGCTATTATCTTTGCCCTTGGCAAGGAGTTTCTTGATCGTGGTGCGGATCTTTTCTGCTTTCACCAGCTCTGCACAGCCCGCTTCTTGTTCTTTAGGACTATTGTTCTTCTTCATCATCAGGACGGCAGCAGAGAGCGTATGCACCATGCTTTTCTTGGCAAGTTCGTCCAGTTCACTCATCTTGGTTTTGTAGGCAACCACATCACCCGAAGGGGGTTCCACAACAGCCAAGGAACGTGGGACACGTTGCAAGACGATGCTCAGTCGTTGTTCAGCCTCCGTTACATCGCCTTCCCACAATGCTTCGGCGGTGGCACCGACGGCTGCCAACCAGCAGGTCAAACGTTGCTCATCATCATTATTATTTTCATTGTCATCCATATGCGGACTTGCCATGGCAAGGATCTGCGCAAAGGCCGTTTCCATCGGCTCGTCCAGACTGTCCTGCGTCATACTGATAATCAGGCGACCAAACTCGGCACGAAGACTGTCCAGCATATGAAGGGTAGAAAGAAGCGCCACGGGCACAAGTACAGGGGCTGTCAACGACAGAGAAAGACCTTGGGTGGACATATCCTGCAGCGCTGTCTGGCGTTTCATGATCTCCAATGTTTCATGCCATGCACGCGAGGAAAGCATGCTCTGCTCGCTTTTTCCTTCGACATCGTCGTCGTCGTTCTCCTCGTCCGCTTCATGGTCCCACATCAGCGAATCCATCCATGATATGCTTTCTTCATTGCTGCTATCTTCGACATTGGCTTCATACACAGCAAGTCGCCAGAAATAGCTAGCCAATTTGTTGGCAAAGGAGCGTTTTGGAATCAACATAGCCAACTGCATTGCAGCCGTTGCATAGACACGTGCACGTGATCGACTGATATGGTCGTATTCTTCACTATCCAATGTTTCGATCATATTGATCATTCGAAAACAGGAATAAAGCATCGTCAACCGCGTGGACTCGGGGTTACCTAAAGAGTAACGTCAGACCAACTTTTATATCTCCTTAAAAAAATGTTGGCGTACTTACCACCGAGACATTCAATTTCGTTGAGCTTGATCCATTTGCAAGCACGGCCCCATTCTTCTTGAGGGCTGAGCGAGGGTTCTTCATAGAAAAGTTCATAACCAAAGAGATGACGCGACACAAGACGGATGGTTTCTTTAAGGAGTGGAAAGAAACAGGCAAGTGTGCCATGAGGCGGTGCGTCGTCATTCTGTTCGAGTGAGTTTATCAAAATATCGTAAATCTGCATGCATTTTTGATCGCCAGGTGTCAACAGATGAGAAGGTACAGGAACGTAAGCCTTAACAGGCATTCGGCGTTTGCGCATGACCAAACGTTTTGACCGGGAAACACGTCTCACTTTGAGCGATTTACCGAAAATCCACGATTTGATGCCAGGCAGAACAAGCTGACCAATGCAAATAACAAACACAAGTGTCCGCAGCATAGCCCTTTAAAAAAATTTCATTGTTTTTTCAGTAAGATGAAGAAAAAAGCCCGCCTTTTTTTTTTTTTTTTTTTTTTTTTTTTTTTTTTTTTGCTTACCATCCGTCATCCATAGGTAGCCATGAGCTGAAGAAACCTCCTCCTTCTTTGGTGGCGTAGGCATTTGTTGGGGTAAAAGTGGCGCCACTTGTGTCGGCGCTTGAAGAGCGTGATAGATGGCGATGGTTTTGGTACTGTTCGGTTGAATTGGAGCCACTTGTGAGGGGGGATGTGGAGAAGAAAGTGAGACACATAAAGATGGCCATGAAGACCCGGTTCGTCATAGCAGGTGGAGTTACTGGGTCCGAACTCGCGGAGCTTGAAGACTCGTATGGATCTGCGTGTGCTTCGTGCGCAACATGACGTGCCCTTTTTCGGTTGGCAGCTTTTCGTTGTTGTTGTTGTTGCTTTTGCATTTGACGTTCCATCATCATTTGACGGTGCAATTCTTGTTCACGTTGCATTTTTTGCATTCTGTAGCGTACAAGGACTTCTTGACCACCGGGAAGTTGGCCAAGTAAATGTTGCAGTGTCAGGTTCTCACGCCGCATGTCGTCTCCTGTTTTTTTCAAATGCGTAATGTACTCCGTCGCTTTACGCAGGATGGTGGCCTTGTTCAGCTTGGTGGCAACTGCTACACCGTCTAGGTATTCTTCGCCATCTTCGCCTTCTTCATCATCGTCTTCCATGGATCGATGGTTCCGTTTTCCCGTCCGAGAATCCTTTAGTTTAGCATGTAATAAGGCAGGCACAGCATTTTTCAGTTCTGCAATGCGGTCGTTGATATTATTACGATATCGGCGTTCAATGGCATTGTGCGCTGTTTTTTTCTGTTGCCGGTTCACAGGAGGTGGCCCATTGGTATTCTGCGACACACTACTGGTGGTTGGACTTGCAGGACTTTTTAGGCGATGGATGGGGACCTTCTCTATATATATGATTTAATAATATAAAATTTTTAGTACTTAATTTGTTCATTGTCAACGAGATAGGTGTTACCCTGGGTATCAGAAAATGATGCTGGTGTTGTGTTCCAATTCATTTGACCCATGCATTCCGGGGGGGAAGTCACCGAAATGGCGGGCGAAGGAGTAGTTGAAGGTTGCACCTGAGGAGAGATAGGATGGTTACTATTATTATTCCCAGTAATAATAACATCGTCTTGTTGAATTTCATTGTTGTTGTTGTTATTCGTCACTTCGAGATGGTTTGTTGTTGTTGTTGTTGTCATCAGACTTGGTATGGATGCATCAAAAGTCATCATGTTATTATTATTATTATTATTTGTTGTATCCGGTTCTTGTTTAATGACAGTTGCTGACGACTGCGGCGGGGGGGGGACAGCGTCCCACTACGAAGGAACAATGGGAGTGACGGACTGATCGGATGAGCTTTGAGGAGGAGGAGGAGGAGGAGGTTTTGCAGAAATCAGTTGACTTGTGCCCACCAAATCAGCGAGTTGATCATAAGTCATGTTCTGTTGGAGAGGAAACAATTGGTCGTCCATAAACATGGACTGTGTGGGATTTGGTGATGATTGTACATTGGATGGAGGTAATAGGAATGGATTGCAGTCGATAGGCAAATACTTGTCAAAATCTTGCCAAGCAGCGATGCCAGCACCTTGTTGCAATGATACTTGAGCTTGTTGTTGCAATTGAAGGTCGAATTGCGAAAGAGCTACGTAAGCATCGTCTTCGTTATTTACAGTACCATCAAAAGCAAACATATTGCTTGAAATCGATGGAAATGCATCCATTGTAATTTTTTTTTCTTATCGTATGATATTTTTATGGGAAAGAAAAGGAAAGGGGCGATGGGTTCTGGAATCGATCACTACAAAAAGAAAAAGCTTGTGCTTGGTGCGCGGGTTAAGAATTTGAGTGTGAAAATATGGGCTGATTTTTTTCATGTTTTTCTTGTTAGCTGGGTGAAATAGAACTCGTTCACGGCTAAACTTAAAAATAACGGGCAATGATGATAGCCAAACGGAGCAATATCTCAATTTACCCAAAAAGAAAGTGCTTATGTAAAAGAAAGAAAAGAAAAGAAATATACCCCATTGCATTGTTACGCTGCTTACGTGAGTTTAAATGTTTTTCTTTTTCCTTTTTCCCTTAGGAGTAAAAAGGTATACCAGCTAATAAGCACAATGACAACTACCATAATGGGGAACATGATAATGCTTGTTACCCTTGATCGGGTCCTTATCTCTTCTTCTTACACAACTTCTTCTTTTATTTTATTTTATTTTTACTTTCCCTATACTTATATAATCTTCTTTTTCTTATTTTGAACATAAAGGCTTAGTTACTATAACGAACGGTGGGAAAAATAAAAAAAGAAAGAAAGAGAGAGAGAGAGAGAGAGAGAGAGAAAAGAGAAGAACTGTGTTTTAAAATTCAGAACGTCTTTCTCTATTTGGAGAAGCATTATTCAAAAGGGTTCCCAGACTTATAGATCGGGCAACCGGAAATGACAGCGGAAGGGTTCCTGTCAAAGGTAAAAAAAAAAAAAAGGAACTAGTCATCATATATTGTTTTCAAGGGGTGGGGGGAATGAATGGCATTCTACGGTTTTCTGCTTTTCAACCATATCTCCATATGTGTGTTTTTGTGTGTGTTTGTGTTATGTGTGCAACCTGAGCTCTAGGAAGGAAAGAGGAAAGAAGGCGGTTTTTCTCCTCCCCCTTTTCTCCTTTTTTTTTTTCAACTAAATGATTTGTAGGAAAGTAAAGTCATTTTCTTTAATAGCCACTGTCCTATCCCCACTTGTATTTGCAGGCGACACTACTACTACTACTACTACTATTACTCAAAATAATAACTTCACTTACTGTTCACCTTCTTACTTTAATGTCGCAACCATTCACCGCCATTACAACCCTACTCGTAATGCATACAACTTTAACCTTTCAGGTACTTCAGAGGTAGCAGTTGAAAGTATCTCCGAGAATACCACAGGAACATGTAAGCAAAAAGAAAACTACTTCTTTGTCCCACCGCTCGTTAATTTCTTTTTTTGTTTTCTTTTTTAGACTATACTACCGCGCGGACGGAGATACTTTTCGGATTTTCCAAAGTGTTGGATCGTTCTCAACCTTTCTGCGAAAGTGGAATCATTGTCGGTGGCGGTTGTCCTATTCAACCTCGGAGTAATGTCTCATTAAATGCGGTAATGATCTCATGAATTTTCCCTTTTTTTACATTGGGCTTTTTATTTTTATTTTTTGTGTGTGTAAAATTCATTTGGCTTATACAAACAAAAATAACCCAATCAAGCTTGTGAATTTACCAGCAACTTCTCTTCCGCTGGCCGACATCAGTGCTCGCTTTTCAGTCTACAGTAGTCGTCAGCCATGGACTTGTTTGACCGTTGAACCCGTCGGCTATCAGCATCCAGTCTGGAAACAGATCTTTTTATACGTTCCAATCGCCTTTGTCATCTTTGCAGCCTTGACCTCTTTCTTGGCTTCTTTTGCATCCTTACCCGAAGCTGAACACGATGTCTTCCTATTCACTTCCAACTACGCCAATTTACCCGCTGTTTTACGACTAAAAACGCCCGGTTTCTTTGACGTGATACACTACGCACAGTTCATTGTCGCGCTTGGCCAATTAAGTTTGGATTACCCCAAATATTACGCTTTGTTCACCGCAAACTTTGCCTGGAGTTTCCTACTCTTCCCCACAGCATGGATAGACCACGCGCTTCAGAACATATTCCCTCCCACCAATCAGCTCCATCTGAACAAAACCCTCGAACCAGAAGTGAAGATCGTCGGTACAGGCATGGCGGATTTCGCAAATGCAATAGATATCGACATCAACGGCCTCTTCCTCACTTGCTTTGTCTTTTTCCTAATTATCACAGCCGCGTGTCTATTTCTCTGCCTCTTGATCTGGTTGACACAACAACTCATGGGCTATCTTTGGCCCTATCGATTTGCAGGCCAGACCAAAAAAATCATAAACTTCTCCTTAGGTAAAGAAAAGAAAAAGATAGAAGATAGACATGGAGCGCAAAGAAAAACGCGTTTCATTCATTCATTCATTTTCCGCAGGCATCGGCATTCGTCTACTAACGTTGTTCTATCTACCACTCCTCACCACGAGCTTCTATCAACTCATGTTACCTGCTCCTTGGTATCTCTTACTTGTCGCTGCCTTAGTCCTGGTGTTTCCTCTTTTCTTTTTATTTGGTTATATCGCCATCCTTCTTTTGAGAATCCGACCTACTTCCCTTGTCTATTCTGACATCACCTTGCTCTTACGTTTCGGATCATTATACAACACCTTCTCGGAAGATCAATTCCACTTTTTCATCGCCGTCGTTGTTTATCGGATCCTTGTCGGTGCCATGACAGGTCTATTTCAAGCAAGTGGCATTGCGCAGATCATTGTCCTTATCGTCATTGAGATCTTATTTTACGCCCTGCATTGGTTGAAATGGCCCTATGCTGACCGTGCCATCAACATTTACTACCTCGTGTTTGGCACACTGCGGCTACTTGTCCTTCTCCTGAGCCTCGCCTTTATTAAGGGTCTTGATGTGCCGGACCGAGATAAGCAGATCATTGCATGCGTCCAAATCATCCTCCACTGCTGCATTTTCCTGATCATGTTCATCCTCCCTGTCAAAAACCTGGTGATTATGCTGACAGGCACTGCAGCTGAACATCTCCACGACCAAAGCCTCCCTCCACCACGCATGGCACTTTGGCGACGTCGCTGGAAACACGAACATGAGCACAAGATATCCTCCTCCTCCTTCTCCCCCTCTTCTTACCCCGGTGCCGCCTGTCAAGCACGACCACCCACCCCACCCGCCCACGATCCGGTGTTCGATATGTACGCATCAACCGTGCCCGTCCATCCCGCACCCGATATGTCAGATGGATCACAACGTTTATCGGCTCTTTATGCAATTGATCATCCCTACAGTCGGCGATCGGCAAGCATCGACGAGTTGAACCGGCAGTCGATGGATCTTGGCGACCTACGCAGACATAACCCTTACATACCGCAGTTGGCACGTTTTTCATTCCAACAGCAATAAAAAAGAAATTGTATGTCATTCTACCTCTCCTGTCGCGGCTTACCCAAAAAAAAAAATTCCATTGCGAAGTTATGCTGTGGAGAAACTAGGCCCGTCTGCAGTTGGATCCGCATGCAACCTTCTATCTTGTTAGCTACTGCATTTTACGTGTCTATTTATGGAGTGTTGTATCGTGTAGTCGTAAAGGTTGAAATAAAAGTGTGGAAAACAAGGAATACAATGAAACCGAAGTGTAGGGGAGTTTATTCTGGAATCAGAATAAGAGATCAAGACTACACTAGGTGGTGATATTTATATAACGCTGGATCGCATCAGTAACGGAGTTCCTGAGTTAGTTCAGATATATTTAATTAAACATCCGCTTATAATCGCACTAGACCATTTGATATAGCTGGATACTACATGGAGAACCTGAAGTACCCCTTTCCCAGTGGAGAAGCGCAAGGTTGTCATGGAACAGATTTTGAAACGTGAACCAGAATGGTGGGAAGAGGAGGAGGAGGTCGTCCCCTCACATTCCCCCACTTTGCTAAGAGGACGCGACGATAACAAACGCACATGCATTAGATAAGCAGCGGATCATCATCATCATCATCATCATCATCACACATTTTCTTGTTGGAGTAACATACGTTCGTTCTTTGATTTTTTCTTTTATAGAAAAGTCGTTCTCAGACGGATTGAAATGTGCGATAGAACTCGGTGACTCTGGGATGGGCCATCACTCTCGACGGGTTAAAGTTCAAGATTTGAAGTGAATCAAGCGATGTGGCTCGGGATAATGCTACATACGCCTGACCTTTTTCAAACACTCGACCAAGATCTACTCGGACGCGGTCCAGCGTCTGACCTTGACTTTTGTGAATGGACATAGCCCAGGCAAGCATCAAAGGCACTTGCGTCCGTGAAGCAACCTCCTTTCCACCTAATCACTTTTTATGAGCACCACTGACTGACTGATTGACTGACTGTATGGGCATCATTCCGTTACCTGGCAATTCGACTGTCCATCGATCCGTCTCCACAACAAGTTCACGGTTGTCAGCAAACCGAACCACGGGGTAAGGGTTGGCCATCACAGCATCCAATGAATAATCTTCTTGTCTTCGCGTAGGTGGCAAAAGAGCACCCACTATCCTGCGCGAAGTGTATTTGCCCTCACCCACAAAGCCGACGACAATGCCTAGCGAGCCGTTGACCAGTGTGGCATCGACGTTCTTTAACAACATCACTTGCGAATTCAATTTCAGCTTGATGACGGCTGGCGCAATACAACCGGAAATCTTCGACTTGTCTCCCGTATCAACCGCGTAAAACGTTCGTTCCGTGCCAGAGAGCGCAGCAAGACGCGTATTATTCGCATTTTCCACCTCGCTTCGCAAAGGGAATCTAACATGGACAACAGCCTGGTTAACCATCCATCCATCCATTCTCATTCTATCTCTTTTTTGCCTACGTACAGCTCAGTTGGACTGATATCAGAGTGGTTGGGTGGTTCGCGTGATAATGATTTAAATATTTCAATCGCTTTTGGTGAAAGCTTTCCCAGTCGCATCTCATTCAGAATATCAACAAACACTAACAAAAACACGTTACGGTGCTTGCTGTAGCTATACATTACTTTTTTGGTTACCTTGATCTTTTTGACGAAACACATGTTGTAACATGACCGTTTTCTTTACAACCTTGGGCCATGACCGTGCTTCAAATGCAAACTTGGTAGCTTTGTCTGGGTTTACCGGAGGAAGCTGGAAAAAATCACCCGTCATGATAAGTTGGATACCTCCAAAGGGCTCCATGCTCTTCCGCACTGCGCATGCAATGCTTTCCAGCTTGTCAAATAGTTCGCCATCCACCATAGAAACTAAGCAATGTGTAAGCTAGCGGGTTGTCAGTGGCATACTTCGTCCTTACTTTCATCAATAATCAGAATCCTTGTCTTTTGCCACCGAGAACGCAGCTTGTTGTTACCAGCAATCTTGTTTATCAATCGTTCAGTCGTTTCATTGCCTAAACCAATGCCAGCAAAACTAATGGAAGAGGAGTCAGCCCATCCGTCGTGGTGGGCGTGTTCGTTTACTTCCTTTACCTATGCAACGTCGAACCGCTGATGTTACAGGCAGCTATACCTGTAGAAGCTGTCACTGCCACACCGTCCCCATGTATATCTTTCAGGGTATCAATCATTGCTTTCATTGCGATTAGTCTATGACCGGTCTGCATCCCCCTTCCCCTTCTCCTAAATAAGCTTACCTCTTAAAAGCACAGACTTCCCCGTTCCTTTTCAATGATAAGCACTCCAAGTAACAATGCAGGAGTTGTATGACACATACCTGCGGAGCCTGTAAAGAACATATTATGACGCTCATTGACAACCATGTCCATCACACGTTGTTGTTCTGCTGATAATTTTGGTCGATAGCTAGTTGACTTGGATCCACCAAAGCTAGGCGTTTTGGCGGTCTTCGGACGTCCAGGAGGTTTCGCATATTGCATCCAAATTTTCGATTTGGATGGTGATCCGGCGCCTGCAGAATTGTAAGATGAAGCGGTGCTTGCAGATTTGTAAGACGATGCGGTACTTCCAGAATTGTAAGACGATGCGGTGCTTCCAGAGCTGTAATGCTTGTAGGTACTGGTAACTGTAGAGGATAACTTCGGGTATGAGCATGACTGTGTGTTCCTGGTTGCAGAAGTAACTGTTGAGGGCAGCACACGTCTACGCTTTCCAAAAACACCACCAGTAGACTGCGATGATGCGTTATTATTACTAGCACGCATTGGCGTAGTCGGTTCTCGCGAATGTTTGTTGACGGCAAACCGCTGGGGCTCAAGTGCAGGCTGCTGTATTTCTTGACTCGAGTATCGTGGTCCAGACACTTTGGAAGGATCAAATGTTTTGAAATTGAAACGCGAAGTGTTTTTCATTACAACATTGCTAGTTCCGAATGAGCTGAATGGTGAACTGCTATCGTCGCCGCTGTTACTGTTCTGTGAGCTACCAAACGAAGAATAGGCCGGTGTCGCTGTGCTACTCTTTTTTTCTCCCATAAAAATAAGATCATCGTCGTCGCCGTTGTCGTCCTGTTTCTTTGTTACTGTGTAGTGACTCGATGATTTCCGCTCTCCAACAACGATCAGGTCGTCGTCATCCTCGGATTTCGCTTTATGAATGGGGGTGGATGCTGCAGTTTGTGGTTGTTGTGGTACCTGCATTACCGGGCTATTCAACGTAGACGCATTCTTTGTACCTGCACGCGGGAAAAATTGAAACAACTTTGGTTGCGACATTGGAAACTATGCAAAGGTATCTTTAAAGGAACAAAGAAAAAATAAAACGGAGCGACGCGAAATTTTCACCGCGTCGCGATTTACGCGACAATTCGGCATTTCTGTAACCCGACATCCGCCACACCGATTCACCCAGAAAACTGGATTGATCCGTTACACTGGTGCCTTTTCATATCTTTTTCGACATATTTAATAAGAACTCACTTGAGCGCACTTCATATTCCTTCTATACACTTTTCTTTTTTCTCGTCTTGTAAGTGATTTTGCGCCTATGGAGAACTAACTTTGCACTTCTTCCCATAAATGCTATATGAGCTATTCCATTTGAAGCATATGAAATGAATGAAGATTATCAGTTGTTGTTTTCTCTTTTTTTTTTTTTGGAAGTGCATCTATCCTTCTGCCTAACTTTTACAATCATTCTGTGTATCCTAAATCGAGGCCACTATATGCCAGCAGATTATGACTCCCCCGTACTTCAGTGAGAACGTTTGCAGTCGCGATCTTTGTTAGGGCATCATACAGTTCATGCACAGACTGAAAACTGTACCTCGCCATGAGCAAGGCAGCAATTCCGCTAACATGAGGGTTTGCCATACTGGAAAAAAATATAAAATACGGGTTTTTTTTTAGATAGATGATTGACTAGCGGCCACATCTTCTTCTTTACCTTGTTCCATCCATTGTCATTGTACTCTCATTTAGCCAGCTGCTTGTGATATTGGCTCCGGGTGCAAAGAGTCGTACACATTCACCGTAGGAGGAAAACGGAGTAACCCGGTCCTGAGCGTCCGATGCACCGACAGAAAATACGCTTGGATTGGCCGATGGTGAATAAGCACATGCATCATCACCGGTATTACCAGCAGAGGCAATGATGGGAATGTGGTATTCCTCTGCCGCTGCTGTTAACGCATCGTCCATTGCTTTTGAACGTGGACCACTCAATGATAAATTGATGATTGTCTTGCCGGGAATGGCCACCTGGATAACGTGGGATATCGCTAAACATAATTGCATACGGTGAATGTCCAATAGGTAAAAAATTGTCGGCTTTCCACTAACCACGCATCATTCCAACGACACTGCCATCACCATCCTCGTCCAAAATCTTTACACCATGCAAAATAGCGCGCTTGGCAACACCGTACTGCTTACCACCAATGATGCCAGCCACATGTGTACCTAAAACGGGATAGTTAACATGTATACGCTTTTTATTTTTATATTTTTTTTTTCCTTTGTTCATTTGGATTACCATGGCCGGAATAATCCTTATTTTCTTCATAACTGACGAAGCTAGGTTCCATGACCGCACGACCTTCGAAATCGGGATGCATTGTGTTAATACCAGTATCAAAGATATAGACATGGACACCATCCCTATCGTCACCATGAACACACAACGAGGAACTCATTTCTTTTTTTTTTTTTTTTTTTTTTTTACCCTGCTATCTCGTCGCTGACATAGATTGACATGTCCTTGTTCTCGCGTTGCCATATCCGAGCTAGGCCCCAGCTAGGTGTATCTTTTTGTATAAATGTATTCTTGAACGAAGTGACCTTATACACCTCGTTCGGCTCAACGTAATCAATCGCACTGAGTGTATGGAGGTAATCAACAAAGGATGGCTGAAACGACCCGATGACTGCTTGAAACTGATGACTGATGTTGATTTGATCCAATTGAACAGCTTGGTCACGCTCAGTTATTGCGTGAAATAGTTCGTTTTTAGTCCGTCGTTGCTGAAACTGTGTATAATGATGATGAATGAATGCAGTAGGAGGGAGAGCTAAACCACACCGAGGGTTAGTATTGCCTTGTCTTTTCTTTTCTTTTTTTTTTCCTCTTCTTACTCCATGCGGTATCATTTTGTAAACTTTTTAGCTTGATAATATGCGTAGGATGTCGCCGTTCTTCTGCTTTCTTGCAAGTAACGGCGTTGAAAAGATAGAATGCTAAAACGCAAATACACAACCTCATATGAAAAGTCCTGTACAAAAGACTTGTCCTTCCATTCTTTTCTTCTTAAAGCTGTAATTGCTACAAATAAGCTTCTGTTTGTTGGTTTCTTGTTTATGCCCTCGGACTTTTTCCAATACGAGCAGCAGTGCTACTGCCATCCAATTAGATGAATGAAGCATTTTGGCATTATAATCTACCGGCTGGTTTGCTTTCGTTGTCAGTACGACAATAGCCAGAGCGTTGTGAATGCGCAAAGGCGTCTGTCTCTGGAAAAGGATTTCTTAATAATCATTTCCTGCATGATGCGAAACGTTCCAATACATGTATATCTCTTCAACAGGCTATGTGGAAGAGGTTTTCTGCCCAAAATTGCCAAGGCGTTTGATAGAAGGGGCACGTTTACACTGCGATATGGCATCGCTTAATCCATATCATTTTTCTCTTTCTCAATGAAACATCTACCGCGCATATCATTGGAGAAAGAGAGGATACGTTGGACACATAGGCGAATGCCTTCTTGATGACGGAATGAACTTAGTTTGGATTCACCAGATGTTGTTCGCTTGAGAAAGCGGAAAGAATATTGCAGCACTCGGTGGGTCCATGTTCGGGTCGATCCGTATATAAAAGAAAGCATTGTATAACCGGATTGCCATTTTTGTCTATAAATACATTGATCGATGTCTCATTTGCACACATTTTTCCAAATTGTCCCATCCAACATGTTATGTGATGGTCAATGCTGAATCATGATATAGAGACCGTCGACAACAAATACAGAGTGTACGACTTACGGCGGGCCTAATGTTTGTTTATTAAATTGTTTTGAGAGACCGTGCTGGTGTACACTATCGACTTTCCGGTTGGTCGGTGACGATTGGCGGCATATGTATAAAGCGTCGGCAGAATAAAATGACGAAGGAAGGAAAGAAGGAATGAATGGAATGGAATGGAATGCACAGAAAAAAAGACGAGAAATTGATATCTGCGGGAAATTTATGTTGTGATCGCTTATGTACGTAAATGTTACCGGTCTTACAAAGACCGAGCGCGAACCTCTCTCACGAAGAGGTAGGCTATTTCTAGAAGGATACAGTGTTTCATAAATGGAGATGGCCGTTCTCGCAAGTGGAAGGCGGTTCTGTTTTCTGTAAGAGGGTGGCGCGATCAATGGGTTCGTCGACGATTGCCATGGCATTATTTACAATTTCGCAGAGTTCTTCTTCCACTCTAAATATATGTCAGTATAGTCTATCATTGTGCAGAACCCACATGGGCGAAATGGAGTAGTTATCATTATTGAGTTTCGGCCTTTTGTTAGATCTGGTTCTCTGGTAGGAACAATTGTTGGTTCTCAACAAACGAACAGGAAAAGGTGCGATCACAGCATGATGGTGCATTGTGAAAGAAAGAAAGTTAAAGGAAATGCGTCTTTATTGAAAAGAAATACAATTCTAAATCCAAAGTGTTTGAGCTTTCTTTTCTTTCTTTTTTTTTTTTCCTTTTGCGCGCAGTTGGTTTTGACACGAGAACGCACTGTTGACTGGATTTTGCCGTTTACGTACATTACTTTTTTCAGAAATCTGCAAGAGGTTTCTCGTTAGCTGATTTTGGGGCGACCATACATCCTTATTAGGAAATAACCCCATTGGACGTTGGACGAGTCGCCCTTTCCATCGTACATGCAGAAGGACGAAATACAGTAGGGATAAGAGCGGTTATACCAAACCGAAAGGAGAAAGTGAGGCTGCCAGCAAGGTATACTAGTGAACTGCTTTTTGCGAGACGTCTAAATCTCAAGATCGGAAAGGGACTCCGGTCGACTGTTGCTATTTGGATTCTACGCATTTGTTCTTAGAATGAAAAAGTAAGCTAATATCTGTGTTACCAACCCTCCATCTTTTCAAAGCTAGAGATAGCTACGTTTCGCTGGAAAGCCGCCTCCTCCTCCTCAGCGGAACTGACGACCAGTTAGCTAATCATTAAAAGCTAAATCAACAATCAAATATTTCGTTTACAGCTTTCACCCGCCGCTTCCCTAAAGAGGTTGGAGGAAAGATGGTTGTCTCTCTTTATCGAAAAAGGGCTTTTCATTCACAACGATCTTACTATGCTGTTCAAAAATGTTATCGTGAGTCTATTCATATCATTTGGTTCAGCCTTGAGGAATACGGATCTGGATACCGAACCAACTTGCGCCTTGCCTGTATATAGCGTGGGTACTAAATTGGTAGATACTCCTCGCCACATACTTACTCCCTATATTCAATCACCACCTGCGATGCCCTTTTTTGCAATACATATTATCATTTGAAATCACTATTTGTACAGAAGACTACTTAGGGATATCAAAACCTCGTCAAACGATCGACGCATCATAGAAGATGCAGCCTCGAAGGCATGAGAAAACCTCAACCATACAGCCATCAGAGCCACAAAGAGTTGCATGACCTTTTCTTTTTTAGCCGAATACAGATAGCTTAGATTACTGTAAAGTTGTTGCGTATGCTTTGCATAGCATCCTAACAATCAGTCAAGCTAAACTGAGGGTAGCGTACTTTGACATAGATTACATCATCATCCTTATTATGAAACATAAGATGTTTCCCTCTTTATCTATCTTGGTATGATAAGGGAAAGTAAAGGAAATGCGTAATCCAAAACTCTTTTCTAACATCATTGTTTTCCAGCCGCATCCTGGGGCAGCATTTATTACGTCGTTGGCTAATGATATTTCTAAATACAAATTTACAAAGGTTTCTGACCGATAACGGTTCGGAAAATGGATCTACTGTTCTTCAGCTTATCAATGTATTCCTGAGTGACTAATCGGCGTGATTCTTCACTGTCGATGTCGAGATAGGAGGTCATCCACGGTAGCATTGTTGTGAACAATCCTTCAAAGTTCTTTCGGTGGATCTGAGCAACTTCTGTATCAGCACCTAAATTCCACCAAACAAACAATTAGCAATCATTATTATCTCGTCATGTTGCTTGTGCGACTTACCCATATCAACACCCAATTCCTCGTCTTCAATGACAGTAAAGCCAGCCTCTGTCAAGTAACCGGGTATCTTTTGTGCGATGAGTGGCTCCTGTCCACGCTGCTTGCATACATGTGCGTCTATTCCCCTTGTTGTCAATATATTCCGTCCGATGAGGCCTTTTTTTTCTTTTCCTTTCCTACTTACGTCCTCTGTTAAACCGCAATACAGCTTCCTCTGCCGTTTCAGGTAGGTAAGGTTCACCCCACTGGATTACACCGCCGGGTTTTGTAATACGCAAGATCTCTCTGAGAGCGCAAGGCCACTCGTCCTTTCGGAGGGCAATGATAAAGTATCGTATGGCCACAAGGTCGAATGTGTTGTCGGGAAAAGCAAGTCCCTTGACGACATTACCGTAAGCCAGTTTGAGGTTCTTGGGAATGCGTCCTTCATCTTCCTTCACTTTGGAAATATCCACTCCATAAAATTCGCAGTTGGGATACTCCGAGCTCATTTCGAACAACCATTTTCCAGAACCATAGCCTATATCCAAAACTTTGGCTCCACTTTCCAAAGGCACTTTATCCTTAACAGAGGAAAGAATATTGCTAAACAAGGAGCAGCGTTTAGAGAAGAGAACAGAACAGAACGGAACGGAACGAAATAGGATCCGTTTACCTTCCAAAGAGTTCACGTAGACCACGATGTTGCTTGAAAGAATATGTAAGGAAATCTCATCATAAAGTCACTCCTAATTTTACCATATCCAGACGCTCGCGTTCCTCTTGATCGAGAGGAAGCCAGTAAGGCGATGCTTCTTCGTTATGGTAACCACGTTGATGAATGCTGACTTGGGTAGCGGTTTGAGACATGACGTAAACAGATCAAGTTCAAAAAATTCAGAACTCCATTGTATTATATAGTGATCTATAGAACCCAGACGATTCAGGCATCGTACGACGTATAGCTTGTATATTTTGTACGTGGACTCGTGTTTCTTAAAAAAAATTCGCCGATCACGAAAACTTTAATCTGGCGCTTTTCTTTTGTTCCTTTGTAAACATATCCTTTTTAGTAACGGTCCACTGGGGCGAAGCAAATCGTCCCATGTTCTTTTATTCTACGATTTATTCTATCTACATTCGGAAACGAGAAGCCGCAGTACATATCTTCCATGGATCGCCCTTACGATCAACGAAGAGTTGCAAAGAACGCAGTTCTCAGGAGTACCGACGAGGAAAGATGATGTTGAAAAGTAAACCATCGTCAATCTGTAGTTTACCGAAGTACACTTCGCTACTGATAATACCGCGAGTGAAGGAGTAGAACGAACTAGACCCATGAATTCTGTGAAACGGTTCAATCGGGTGAGTCGGACATGTTGGATATTTATGGCATAGACGTAGTATCAATTTTCACCATGCGTACTATAAAATGCGGAACTCAATACAGCAGGTAATGTGCATAAGATGCCATCTGAGACTTGCCATTGAGGTCCATGGTCGGAGTTTTCGATTGTGTCATTGGTAACTCAAACTCTCAAAGTGATACGATCGGTGTCGGACATGTCGGTAGTCTGTACAATCGAGTAGACAGTTACATCCATGGTAATGATTTTCCCAGTCGATGCTTCTGGAAGACGATTGTGTTTATGCTTATCTGGGTTCTTTTCCACTAACCCTATTTGTAGCATTCTTGGAATTATCGATAGAGGGGACCTGAACAGCACGGGCCACTTGTTGTTGTGGACAGGACCACACTGTCTCGTGCTGTTATCCCATTTTTTGCTCTGAGGTTCCCCGTAACACTTCTTAGATTCTATTATTTTTAAGGTATCGGAACGGAGAAACCTGAGGACTTAAACTATTCGTGAAGCTGCAGTATGACAAGGGTAGCACAAACGTGCATGGGCTTTCTATTCAGCAGAGAAAATTTACAAAGCTTGACAAGACAGCAAATCGAGAGAGATACTATACACGAAGTCTATCTCTTGTATCTGATCTCGTTTGACCAGTTGATTACGCCATCCATATTAACATTTCTCAAGAGAGATCGTGATTTGACTCGGTCCGTAGGATCATATTCCTGACTTTCCCTGTAACGCTGATGTAAATCAAACGATCAGGCTATTTACTAGACTTACGTCTCGGAAATGTCGTAGATTTCCATCAGAGTATGCTTTACACGCAAAAGGATGTACAATGTAACAGACGCGTTCGTCGATTCTGTATCTTCGTCCATGGTCTCAAATGTACTACATTCTTGAAGAGCTTGAACGTGCGACACCACTTCAGGACTCACGGCCATCTGTATACGGTCAATTAAAAACAATATATACAAAACTTCATCGGATGAAGTAAATTCCAACGTAAGCAGGTTGTCGGCCAGGAATTGAAAGAAACAGATATTCAGCTGCTCCCAAAAAAGTTAACATGTTGTCAACGGTTGCCGCGCCTAACTTACTTCATCTGGCATTACAGTTTTGTAGTCAAACTGAAAAGGTTTCACGAGTGCTTCCAAGAAATGGAGCTTTGTCCTCTTCTTTGTCTTTAGGATCTCATAGGTGAAACTAAATAATGCGTCCGTCTTGGTATCTTTTCCAGTTCCGTAACCTAACACGACAAATACATGAATGACTCTTTCCTCGATGCATTTACTTCTACCTTTTGCACTGTCACCGAAAAGTAGCTGCTGATACTCAAATGCAGCCGAAACATATTTGGCCAGATCGTTGTAGAGCACTATACCGTACTTGTCATGTGCATACTTGTGCAAACAGTTCGCTTTTTCTCTCAAAGTCATATCTGGACTCGTCTCGGCTGCAACAATAGCAGGCATACACTAACAGAAATACTGTGTTATACACAGGCCTTCTATAGTCTTATAAACCTACTTGAGCTGGATGGGCTAACCCATGGTGAATAACCGATTCAATCACTTCAAATGCGACGTAGCGAAGCTCCATATTCTGATCAAGCGCACATTTCGAAATATCATTAAGGTACTTCTGCATTACCGAACCATTAACTCTATGCAAAGCATACATATTGAGAAACCGGCTAAAAGATACCCTGTGGTGACTTACCCAAGTTCAGCAAACTCTTCCGTATTTCCGAGCAACGTATCCACGTCAATTGTCTTTTCATACAGAGATACGCCCGCAACTACATTCGAATAAGCATGACTATGTCCTCACTCTCCGTTGGTCACCTACTCTCTTCTCGTTTCTTAAGTCGCGTCTCTTCCGCCGCAAGAAACAACTTAAATACTTTCATCAGCTGGACTTTCATGTTCAACGCCTCATCTTGAAAAATGGTGTCCATCAACGAGGTACTTGTCTCCCTGATGATGAACGTTGGATAGGCTGCAAAAAAATGGCCAAGTCCCTGTAATGCGCCCAGACGTGTGTTCTCCCCAGAATCGATTTGGTTAATATCATCACCGGCAAAATATCGTAGTACGCCAAAAACGACCGCAGGGATATTTCCCTTTCATTAAGTGAGTATGCATTATTTACGCGTCCAGTTGAACCTACCTTGGTGAGAAATGCTGGTAGTCCTTGTGTTACAGCGTCCATATTATCTTGCCACTTCTTCTCAAAGTCGAAATGCTGACAGAGTAGTCCACAACAAAGCAGCGATTTGTGAACAATAGGTGCCGGTTTGATCGATATGCCTGAATTCATAATGCTTTGTTGCTCTGCATGAACATATCCTGTGTAGTACACGTTAATATGTAGAACGCAGAGGTTTATCTCGTACCAAGGCACATGGCGAGAAGTTTGAACGGTAAGTTATACCGGTAAGTTATACAGATGACGATGGAACAAAGGCAGGACAAGACACTATCCATCA
Organism: Saksenaea vasiformis B4078; assembly: GCA_000697055.1. Classification (NCBI taxonomy): domain Eukaryota; kingdom Fungi; phylum Mucoromycota; class Mucoromycetes; order Mucorales; family Saksenaeaceae; genus Saksenaea; species Saksenaea vasiformis. Next base: position 21,645 of record JNDT01002384.1, on the reverse strand, counting down.
ACTAAATAACAAAAAGAAATTAACACTGAAGCACCACGTACGTAATCTTCATTTACCTCTAATGGACCATTCTTCCATAACTGCATTAATGCTTTCTCCATAAGCTCTATAAAGTCACGGTCATGATGTTTCATCTTCGGCAAGATATCTCTGTAAATCATCAGCACATAACGCACAGTCCTCAGATCCCCCTATTCATTTTAAAGGTTACCGAGAGAGAGAGACTGCAGTGCTCAAACTTACATCATCCACGACGCTCAAGTAGGGTTGTAGCATCGATGTCTGAGAATCACGCAGAAGTTCTGGGCATGACTTCGTAAAGGCATACACCGTTGCCAAACAATGAATAAAGCGCTCCCGTTCTCCGCATTCATCAAGGATCAGTAATCGCTGGAAAAGGGAATCGACAATCCACTGGAAGATCTTCTCGTACCACATCCGTGTTTTATCATCGCATGCAAGCATTGTCTACAGCTCGATAAGTAACTTGTCTTGCAGAAAAGGGCTCACCTTCTCTACAATCTGGACCAATGACATATCCGAATCAGTTGCTGCTGATTCTGACGCAGAAGCGGCTATGATGATAATGCCTGTCAATTCGTCAATGCGTCGTTTGCGTTCCTTTGGCGAGTTCTGATAGCTGTAACCGAAGTAGTCGTCCTCATTGTTCTCGATATCTCTGAATGGATGGAACAAGACTTCTTGCGTCACTTTAAGAGCAAGATCGCTAATAGTAATCTCTTCATCACGGATACGCTGAACAAGTCGCGATGCTATATCAAGCTTGATGGTCATATTGTCACACTTGAAATACAAATCGCGAAGAAGCTTCACCATCCGCCTACGGACATTTCCAGCAGTGTCCTAGAATAATTATTTTCCTCGTTAGACCTCCACATTCAATACCTCGTCCTCAACTGACCGAGATACGCCCAGCAATGGCTCGGTACAACTCCACATGCACATCCGTCTGCTTTCCCAAATACTTGGCTATCACATCCACAGCGGCGTCACGTACGGACGATGAACTGTCGCGAGTACGCTGAACGACAGCATGACGTATATGATTCTGTAACGGAGCGTTACCTAGATGCACGATAGCGGTGATACTCTACCTCCTCGAGGACTTCATGAACATCAGCAACGATTCGACCCAACGACCGTAAGGCTTTTGTTCTAAACGTGACAACGGCGTGATCTACACATTCCATAATCTGAGAAATTAGGAAATTGTAGCTCCTGTAGAGCGTATTTCGAGACAATAGGAGTTCGTTCAGGAATCGGATATCCTCGCGACTAAAATGAGTCGTATCCAGCATGCTAATCGCGGTATTCACTATTCAGCATTCCTGTATTGTAATTATTAACCGACCTGTCTTGATTAGGCATATCAACACCTGATCCCAAGCAAAGGAGCCACATATCCTTTGCCAAGTTTCTTACGCATGTACTTGACTCTTGTGACCAGCGGCTATCTTCACTCTCTTTTGATTTGGCCCAACTTAAAGCGTTTTCGTGGCCCCAATGACACATGTAGAACTGATCGATGGACGGTAAATAATACAAGTAGGGTAACAAGTGATACGCACCTGGCTTATGGTGGGATCAGTCTTGTTATCGATGCTTTGTAGAAGACTCAGTTGACAATGGTAAAGCAGTTGCAAAGAGGATAAGGATGTGTCGTAAGAGATCTGCTGATAATAATTATTAAAAAACAAAGGACGACAGTAGGGAAATGCACGTACTTCTGACGGTAGAGTTTCGTTCAAGTGGTATATCCATTCTGGGGTAAAGCTTCCATAGGTTCCTGACAGGCGGCTCTTACTCACTTTGATTCTTCCGGCGATAATGCCTATCCATTCGATTGCTAATGATTTGAGATAGACATCGGATTTCCGATTTTCAATTTGAACGATCTACAATCTCCCCGTTAGCTAATAAGATATGTATATCAAAGATAGAACTCACCAAAATTTTACTAAATACTCGCATAAGCAATGTTGCTACTGGCCATTCTGGATCACCGAAAACGACAAGAATATCTTTCATCATGCTTTCCATAATTTCGCGATACTCTGCAACTGAGTATGCATCGCGTTTGCGTGATTTACATCTTCACCAGGAATCAGCATCTACCAAGGAGAAGCGGTCCTACTTACTTTGATAGCAGGTACTCGAGAAGATAGGAAGCACTCTTAAAGGCAGCTTCAGTACTAGAGCGCCACATCTCAGATGCTCGTTTTACGAGTTTGTCCTCATGCTCGTTCAGTAATCTCACGTCACCGTCCTTTTGCAGTCGTTGTTGCCTGATCCCCCATTTACGCAACGTGTTCTGTTCACTGCTGCTTCTAACGACACAGCAGCACTGGATAAGTTGCATGAAGAGGGCGCTTGTCACATGGATGGTAGTGTTATCTCGCAATCGAAACCGTTTTACTGTTCGATCGGTCACCGTTAGGCCACTTAGACTCGATAGCAACTCATCCATAATCCACCGTCGATGTTGCTCATAGGTACTGAACAATGTCTTGAGCGTATCCATGGCACTGAGTTTTAGCTGTTCATAGGCATTGGTTGTGGTGATATCGTTCGATGTAATAAGAAGACAAGATGTGTTTTCATCCGAGTAATCGTGGAAAAAACAACCCATGCTAGTGTAAGAAATGAGTACGATCACGTTATCGTCCACTTCATCCTGTTGCAGTAGCACAGATGCACGCCGAAGAAACCGGGCGGTTAAAGGAAGCAGCAGGGATAGGTACTTTCTCGTGTTCGGGCTTGATTCAGCAAGTGCCAAAAAAGAACGAACGTCGTTGTTTACTAGAAGAATAAATGAATTTCATGATGATCAGCTTATGTCATCCAGGGAAACATACAGCTTGTCACATCCTCCTCAAAGCTCCTCAAGTCGATCAAAGGGTATATTAGATTTTCTAACTGCACTCGTACAGCTCGTAAACAGGTAATGATTGTCGTTTCCGTAAGGATCTAAACGGAAAAAGATAAATGCATGTTCCCGAATACCTATCTGCTTTTTACCTGTCTATCTAATTTGTATGCAGCCATTATCTCGAACAATGCCACACATGCTTCTAACGCAGTCGATACGAGTTCAAGCATTTTTGTAACCTGAGCCACGAGAGTTCCTGTATCCACCTCCTGTTTCCTTAATTCAGCGTACTGGGAAATGGCGTCCATCTCCAGTGAAAAGTTGATCGTGTGCTCCATATGTCTTAGAATTCGGCCAAACTTATCCATATTCACTTCTTCGATACATTTATGTTGAGCAGCCTTCAATGCTAATGCTGTAAATCTTCTTGTGGAAGTCAATGGGAAAACTCGCGTGTTTTCTTCTCCTCCGTTCACCATCGTATTCTTTTCGATTTCATTTGCTTTGTCAATGGTAGCACATAGTTCATCCAAGCAGTGAGAGAATTTCTTTAACAGGACTGAACAAATAGCAACTCAGTAGCTGGTATATACACGACGCCCGAGGATAGGTACCTTCTTTTTGATCCTGAAGTGAATCCAACACGATGTCGGCATCGGCTGTAACTGGTTCAGGGCTCTGTCTATCCTCTGTAGTAGTTGCTTTTTTCGTCGTCAATGCACGTCGTTGAACAAGCGGTATGTCATCCTCGTCGTCCTCGTCGCTTGTATTCTGTTCTTCCCCATTGTCCTCCATGATTTCATTGTCATCGATGGGATCGTCACTTTCACCGTCTTCATTTACAGTAACTTTATTGACAACGGTTTTGTTTCGACGTCGTCGATCAGCGCTTGAATTGTGCTTTACTATTTTCCCGTTTATTATCTTTGTTCGAGTGGTCTTTTTCGATCGTGCGAGTTGCTCATGTTGCAAAGTCGATTGTGGTGCCATGTACAGTGTTCCTGACAAGCAATGTCGCAGCAAGTCAAAAATTAATGTCGATTTTTCGGGCTGTGTGCCAAATTTTTCTTCACGTCCTTTTTTTCGCCTCATTACAGCTTTTTTTTTCGCCTCTTACAGCCTTTTCTTGCCAGCAACACAATGTCACGTATTGTTTATGGAATAATGACTTTATAATGATATTGCTGGATTGTGTACAACTGAAAGATTTCATGAACACTATGGGAAAACACATAACATGAATCTAACAGAAATCTAGCAGAAATCTAAAGTCAGAATATAACGCAAATCTAACAATTTTCGGATGATGTTAGATCTGCGTTTATTCTGATCCCAGATTTCTGCTAGATTTTTGTTAGATTTAAAGACAAGGGCAGGTCTCTTTGTTCATACGCATGTTCTACAACTGTATTCAGTATCTGTTTACTGAAACCATATTCATACTTGTCTTCTTTCACTTTCTTTATCATTAGATGTATATTAGGCTTACGTTAGATTTACGGTAGATTTGTGTCATACATATTACACTGTTTATAATGTGCTATATTCTGTTATATTGTATTAGACAAATTAAATTTATGTTAGATTTATGTCAAGCGCCATAATCCTTTTCCCGTAGTGGAAATGAGATCGGGGAAATCGGCACTTGGACGCAGCCAAGCTAATGGTGTGGTGGGCTGGAGCGTTTGACCAAGTTGTCGAGAAACGTTGTTTGATTCAATGGCAATGGCCGTTTTGAAGGTTAAATCCTATTTCAACGTACAGAAAAAAAAATAGTGATTAATTGAACGAACTCAGCGTGGAAACAATAGAGGTTTCTGGTTTCTTACCTTCAAATTGATCACGTTGACAAAGATAGCCGGGAACAAACCGATTTGGTTCAATGATAGGCATAGATCAAGATTGCCCAATTGGCACATTCTGTATATACCATTGTGTTCCAAATCCAGAGCTCTTAGGGACCATAGGTTGCACAGAGCTGATCACCTTAGAACCTACGCTAAACCTTACCCTAGACTTTAATTTTGCTAAGGCACTTCAATTACGTCTGGATAGAACCATTGTTACAATATGTGAGACAGGGATACAGCCGTAGCTTGTAAGGAAAATTGCGGTTTACAATAGTCCATGATTTTGTAACACCTATGGTCCCTAAGAGCTCTGGCACCATTACGGTGGGGGTGGGAGTGGAGATGGATGGCTTTATGGAGCGGCCAGTTTCTTGCTTTACGACCAGTGATCTAAATGATATATAAAAAGACGTGAATTTCTGTGCGTACAATCAACCCCGGTACGTACTGGGGACGTTTCATGTGGGAAACGGAGCCAAAGAAAGAAAAAAAAAAAAAGGAATTCATGCGTCCCTTTAAATACTGTCGCTTTAAGGGTTCCGATTGGTCCATTGGGGAACTTATTACAATAGACCAGCGCAATACATCTTTGATGTATGAGTAAAGGTACCTGAGACTCTGCGCAAAATCTCTCGGGTACCGGCTGCAAGACCGATTTGGTACCAACGCAAAGTATAAGTGTGCTAATTTCCTTTTTTATTCTGTGCCAATTTTCTCGCAGTGTGTGCCAAACATTTCGGAAAAAGGTGTAAAGTGTTGTGTCTTTGTAATATCTAAACAACTCAATGCTACACAACAATTCCTAATACGTATTCCACACATCACTCCGCTGAATTCAGTTATCATAGTTGTCAATCCTTGCTTTATAGCTCATATAGTGAACTTCTCCACTGGAACAACAACTGAACCTTATTATCTATAACTTAGACTTATAACCGAATTCAACGCAACCAAATAGCACTGTGTCATCACAGTAACTGATCCACATCTAATACCGAGAAGAAACATTTACTGGGCCTTATTTCCGATAAAAGATCGAATCGCGTTTTGATGCGGCCGTAGTCTGATGGTAAGCTGCTCTTACGAAATTGATGAGGTACCTAGGACGCATTATAACGTTCAAGCACCCATCGATTTGGGTCGGGTTAGCCCTGGGGCCAATGTATTGCTATAATGGTAATGTTCCTAATGGGACAGGATGGGATGCTCTTTCGTCTCGAGCTCAAACGGGGTACTTAGGCCGGGACGTTTCTTTGTTCCGAGAGATGAAGGTATTAGTCAGGATGGGCCGGACATTGGGACTTCGGTATAATATCCTGAGCCTTAGTCATTAATATAGGAAGTGATGACAAGGTTTGCCTACCTGGTGGTGAACAAGGGGATACGCTGCAGCTGGAATGGTTCAGGACAGAGACTATGCAGGCTGAGCGATAGATCAAGACACGAATTGTCCTGTATACGTGGTGAAGCATCGATGTTCTTACTGGTATATAAGATAAACAGAAAGGGCCAAAGAGAAAAAAAAAGAAAAAGACGGAAATTCATGCGTGTCTTAAATACCGTTTATTTTGGATAGAACATGTTCCTGCCTTGAAATATTCAAATTTTCCGACGGATACTGGGAACTCATCACTGTACCACCTCAATACAAAATGACTCTCAATGCTTATCTCAAGAGGCTTCTACTCCTTCCGACAGGAAACCCAGAAACTATTGCTGATACGATGAACTCCTCCAATGCAAAGCCCAAGCCATCCAGCCACGAACTATTTCTTGGACTAAAAAGAACAATCTTGTCGCACAAGAAGCTTATCATCATCACCCAGCAGAGGATGTATTCAGCTTTGGGCTTAAGGAGGATATTTCGTTGGCATAAACGTTTATTACAGATCTAGTATTGTTTAAGCTTCATTTATTGTCTTTTGGCAGAACGTTATCATCCATTACATTTTCAGGCAAGCCTTGCATGTGCCGCCAACGTAAGAAGTCATCGTACGTTTTCACTTGACCATCGCTCTGTTTCATTGCTTCTCTAAATACTTGAAGCGTCGCCTGGAAGCGTCGTTTGTGGTTCGAGAACCAGTAGGTGATATTCCTTGGTTTTAGCCCCGTATGACGCTGTACCTGCAAGCGTTGCTCCTTTGTGAGCTTACTTTGTATGCTGTACACTTGGAAGAAAACCGATTTTAAGTAATGGGTTGTCTCTGCATCATACGATGTGGCTGTACGTCGCTGATGTCGTTGTCGGCGTGGCCTTCGGGAACATGGGCTGTCTTGTGTAGATACCTTCCAAGTACTATCTTCCTCGTCATCTTCTTCTTCCTCCTCCTCCTCCTCCTCCTCCTCCTCCTCCTCACTGCTTTCTCTGTAATCTTCATCTTGTTTATCATCGTCATCTGTTGTCGTTAATGTTGATTCGTCGAAATCGTCCTGCATGTCTTCTCCAGGAACATGTTCAGGACAGGTTGCGTCGCAGACGACGGCATTATTGTACTTGGCCATAGAGAGAGGTACCGCCTGTGCTGAGGTAGGATCCATCAAGGATTCGGTATGTGTGGTGCAGAGTGGCAACGCGTTTCCATTATCTTCTGGCGGTATGAAGGGTTCCATGTAAGAGAGCCGTTCAGGTCGTGAGAAAGTCGTTGTGCTTGGATTTGATGTGAGTAGTGGACAAGGTCTTGGTTGGTTTCCAGGTAAAGTGATGGGTATTTGTGGACCCTGGCCTGACCAAGAGACGATGGGTACCATTGTTGGTGGTGTGTAACAGGTAGGAAGCGACTCATATTTGCCTCTGCCCATCCTACATGGGTTGGTCTGAAGGGTGCGGGACAGCGATGAAGTAAACATGGGCTGCATTGACTTTCCTGGGCATACCTGCGCCGTGTTAATGTAGTGATGGTCAAAACAGAGCTGGTCATAGGCGCTCATTTCCTGCAGCATGAATTCCATACATGCTCTAAGTTTGATGAGAGCTTCCACCATCGAGCGCGTTGAAGCCTCCGCATCGTCACTCTGGGGATCCATTTTTTCGATACGACCATGAAGCACATCCAGGGCTGATTTCAGCCAGGCACGTATAGAAGGTTTCCATTGGGGATCCTGCGCAAAAAGGGTCCGGTATTGATAGTCCAACCAAAGTCGGGCAAAGATGGGGAATTCAGCATGCAGAACAAAACGCGGAAGACCATGGAAATGAGTGAGGATCTGGTTCAAAGGAACATGTGGTCTATTCACGGGACCAAGTGGGACCAACGTACTAGAGGAGCAGGTCGCCACGTTATTGACAGGTGGTCCGTGCGTCGCAGGTGCCACAGGAGTATTCAACATCTTGAGAGCAAAGAGAATAGAATAGAAAAGACAAGAGTTAATGCAGGCTTCATCCCCATTTCTCGATGAGGGTGTTTTTAAAGGAAACTGTTACACACCACGCAAGGTAAAAAGGGAACCCTTTCAGAAAATAGTAGTGTTTACTTTACCTCAACGAAGTGGCGAAACTTGCTTGTTACAGGTTCATCAAAGCAGTTTTTATGAGCAGCAGAAAGCGCTATGCCTTTTTAAGCGAACAAAAGAGGGGACTATGAACAACGGCAATAGAAAACCAAAAGATGACACAAAGACAGCGCCTTTTCAATGAGAGAACGAGTTGTTTATTATTATTTACATCAGCACATAGTACTCAATGCAACCAACGCTTTTAAGAAAGAAAAAGAGACTATGTACCGATCGGATGAATGGAAAGTTAGGCCATCATTCCGTCATTCATTTTTCGCATGGGTGTGAATCGATTGTTGCCGCGTTGACTGGGAATACGATGGCCAAGCAGAGTAGATACGTTGTTGAATGCATTTGCGTTTCGTCTTTTACGAATGCCCAGAATGACACCGAGAAGCACAAGGCCAGTCAAGGTATACAAGAAGTAGGAATGACTTATGAAAGTTGGATTGTCGATATCATTGTAATTATCTTGTTGTTGTGAAGAGGTTGGTGGTGATGGTGGTATTGTTCGAGAACGTTGCTTTTCTGCGTCTAACTCGTCCACCAGCTTCCCTATCAGATTTGTATTGGGTGAAATCGTGTATTGTTTGGATCGGTAAGGTGAATCCTTGGCTTCCACCTTTGCACGGACTTCATCAGCGCTGATCCATGTTGGCGCAGCATAGGAGGCTGCTGAAAGGATACTGTTGGCAATTTTTTCGTGGACACCGCCGGTCAAATGGGTGCGATCCCACCATATATAGTCGTTCACTTCTTCCTCCTCGCAATGATCTTGACAGCTGTCCCGGAAAGGTGTGGTAGCATCGGTGAAGTTGAAAGCGGCAGGGTCTTCCATCATATGCGAAACAAGTGTATGCATATCGACCAAGTCTAGTTCCAATGCATGATGGTACCTGTTCATGGTGTTCACCTCCCGTACCAATAGCTTGTTTAACTGTACTGCTGCTTTAGCTCGGCTTTCTTCCATGTCTGTTCCTGCATAGTACGGTAGATACTGAAGCGGGAGCACATTTAACAAGATCAAACGGTTCGCGTTAAATACGCGTCGAACTTCACGCTGTAGTTAAGAAGAAGAAAGAGAATATTACTATGCGTTGTTACAATAACATAAGAGATGGCTTTACCACACGTCGCATAATGCATGTCGTGAGCTCCTTAAAATCGGGAATATCATTATTGCCTTCACCTAATTTGTTGTTATCAATCAGTAAATATATCAAAGGGGTTTTACCTTGTAGCTTAAACATATTGTGGATATCTGTGGCTCCCACCCAAAAGGCAAAGACAGTCTCATTGATGTTGTGGTTTAATGACAGGCGGTAATACGCTTCCACCTGGTCTTTGACACTTGGCATAAGTTCAGCTCCTGTCAGATTGGCAAATGGTTCATTATCACACATGGCACCAGTTGTGGCGAGACTGACAAGCGATGCATCCCATCCAGCGGCGAGATCTTCACTCCAGATGGGACCATTGGACCATCTTTGAAAATTACCGACATCTAACAAGTTTATAAGATAAGAGTAAAAAAAAAAGCCAGTGGGAACGCACCCGAATAGGAGTCGCCAAAGACGACGAGCTGTTTGATACTCTGTGCCAGTACTAATGGTGCCAATGGCAATGCAAGGAGTAGTTTCATGAGGAAGAAGGGTACAACTCCGTTCTTTAGAAGTTACGGTCTATTTAAGTGATAGCAAGGGGAAAAGGACGATGACAATTTCATATACCACACGTGACCCCAAAAACCCATTTAATTATCTATATGCACGATCGAAGACGATCAATGGTCGAGCACTGTCGATCTAATTTACACAACGGAATCAATGGACAGGTACGGCCTTCTTTTTTCTGCGAAAAGGCGAAATACGATTGGCCGTACCGAATAACAACGTCGGGGAAATTTTTTTTGTGGGATTGAAGCATCACAAAAGGGCATGGACGATCCTGATTAGGTCACACAAAAGCCGAGTTCATATCAAACAAACAAATAGCTGAATTGAAAAATTTATTTATGTACCTCTTGCCAACGAAGATGATTATCGTAATGAAATAAGTAACGTTGGCAACGCGTAGAAAACTATGGCAGATCCGGATGAAACAAGCCGGTGGCTGCGACTTCGGAGGAAGTACAGTACCTCAAACCGACAAAACGGCTTTCCGATTTGCCGTTATTTTTTTAAGAAAAAAAGGAAGAAGGAATATTTTTTCTTTCTTTTTTTCTCTTTTTTTTCTTCTTCTCCATGACATTGTCATCACTAAAAAGGGAAAATACCGATAAAAATGAATCAAAATCGTCAATTCAGGAAGTGTTATTCCCTACAACAACGCGCAATGAACCAGTATCAGAAAAACAGGACAACGTCTTTGAAAACACATCATGGCAATTAAAAGTTTCTGTTTTAATCTTAATGCTTGCTTTACCTGGTAAAACAAGAAGGAAAGGTGCCTTTTGCTTTTATACTTACTTGTGTGTTTGAAAGTGGGTTGTCATTATTTAGAAGCAACCATGGGTACATTAAAAACAACATTGAAAAAGGTAAATCCTAATAAGAACGGATCTGGATTAAAAAAAGGGAATGATTTCTTTTTTTAGTCTATGCAAATCAATAATACCCAGTTCAGCATCCTATTATCATCCGTTACGCTGGTTAATACCATTCTACCACTTTTGGCGGGCATTTTTATTGACGATTTATCCAGTCTCGGTTCCATTCGTGGTACAACCCTTGTCAGTGTGGTGATTTTCATTGGTAGTGCAATGGTATCTGCTGCATCCCATGTCAATAGCTATCCTCTGATGGTCACTGGTCAAATAATCATTGGTCTGGGCGGAGGCATGATCGTAACAATGCAGGAAGGTCAGTCTCCTCTCGTTCTTCCGTTATCTCTATGCTTATTGTATATCTATTTATCTTATGCATGCAGGAATCTTATCTCGCTGGTTCCGAGATAGACAGCTGGCTATTGTCATTGGTATACTTCTTTGTATTGCTCGTCTGACCAAATGGGTGGCGAAAATGGTTTGCTATCCTATCGTCAATCGAACTGGTTCCCATACCTGGCCAATCCATATTGCCACTATTTTCTGTGGTCTGGGCGTTGTGACCAATATGGTGTACTGGTTAGTGATGTATCGAAATGGCTGGGCTACTTTGGCTGGACGAGAAACGAACCAACCCGAGTCTGGTTATAAGAATCAGTTTCATCAAGAGGAAAAGAAGTTCACATGGTCGGCCAAACTCTTTCTTTATGTACCAGCCACATTTTGGATGGTTCCTTGGACACAGCTCATCATGTCTAGTGTATTTAGCAGTTTTGACGACATCGCAACGTAAGCGTAAAAAAAAAAAAAAATGGACAAAACGTGGGACTGACAAACCACACAGGGAATTTATTCAGTTTCGCTTCCAAACAACAAGTGTGATGGCTGGTGTAAGTAAAAACTCTGTCCCTTTCCGCTTTTTTTTTTCTTTTTTGATCTGACACTCCCCAAAGTATCAAAGTAGTCTAACCCAAGTAGCTCCAATCGTGATTGCCCCTGTGATGGGCATCTTGGTACATCGTTATGGTCAACGTCTTACCAGCTGTAAAGTGAAACAATTGCCTTTTTCTTTCCTTTTTTCTAACACTTTGTCTTTTGTAGTATTTATCGCCACATTGGTTCTCCTGACTTCGCTTATCTTACTGGCGTACACATGGACGGTACCTGCCATTGGCATGATATTATTTTCTATCGCATTGGCACTTGGTCCTGTTGCTGTCCTAACTTCAACATCGTTATTATTACCCCATGAGTTGGCTGGTACAGGCATGGCGTTGAAAAAATGCTCCAATAATATTGGAACAACGATTGTTTCAGTACTTGTTGGCTATGTCCAAGACCTGACCTACCATGACGGCAATCCCCATGACAATGTTGAAGATCTGCAACAAGAGTACAATGGGGTGATGATTCTTTATTTAATCCTGGCGTGTTGTTCTTCGTTGGTTGTTGCTATCTTTTGGGTTATAGATCGCAAGTTATTGGACGGTTGGCTACAAGTAGATAAAAAGGAACGAGAAAAGCGATTGGACAAAGTCATGAAACTGGAACAAGATAATACAGTGGACAAATCAGAGAAGATCAAGGCACTCCAACGGATTGGTAGTCGTATACGAGCAACCAAATCCTATATCTACGTCTCTTTTTACAGTTTTTGGCTTATTCTATCATGGATTGTATTTCTTGTTTTTGCACTGATGCCATTGTACTATGATTATGATTTAGAATTTGCCTAAGTCAAGGGTCCACCTTACTGCAAATAAAAAAAGAAGCGGAGTGTTCCACTTTTCCTTACTGTCTCTTTTCGACCCCCAAACAATCGAGAGGGTCCTTCCCAACCATCGGAGCCTTTTCTTCCCTTTTTTAATCATTTAAGGCTCAGCGCACATCTATATAAAAACGAACACCGTCTTCCTCGTCTTTTTCTTTTCTTCTTCTTCTTTATCTACCTTTTCTTTCATTTACACATCACTCACCCTTATCTATATATTCATAGTCAAAAAAAAAGAAACTCTATATATAGCCCTATAAACTTTTGTAAAAAAAAAGTAAAGCCCAATGTCATCACCATTACCAGTGAATGCAAAGAATTACAAGTCTGCCTTAGACGATCAAGACGTTCCTGCTGTTAATGAGGACCTTCTGTCAACTTCGTTTGACCGAAATTCGTCAACCGCTCGGCTGAGTTCGTCCCCGTTGCCTCCGCATATGTATGGCTCCTCACCCGCGAGAAGTATCGGTGGCATGTCGAGTCGGACTTATGGAAGTACAAATGCTGCCCATCCGTCCTCCGCCGCTGCCGCCATGGGCGATCTCGAACGCATACCAACAAATTCAAGTGCCAGTCTTTTCCGAACTTCATCCAATCAACAACTAGGTGATAATTATCTGGATTTACCCGAGGACCAGGTCGCCAAAGCTGTCAAGCGTCATTTGGTGGCCACTTCCCCCGCCGCCTCATTGCGGAATATCCGACAGACCGACGAGGACGAGGAGATTGACGATGGCTATTCCACCACAGAAGATGGTCGCTCAACGTCTGGTGTTACCAGCGTCCATCAGCTTCCAGGCGGTTCTATTACCCATGAAATCTACAAATGGACGGAGTCTGTCGAGAATGAACAAGCCGCTCGACGTCAACGATCACGTTCCATGGTCTTTTCCCGAAATACACCCGATGATCCGGCACTCGCCAGATTGAAAGATCCTGGAGGATTCCGTCGCCACTTTGTGTTTAAACGGGCAGCACAGCGTGGTAGAGCACCACCTAACTGGGTGACACGAACCTTTGTGGACTTCTTGGCTCTCTATGGCCACTTTGGTGGTGAAGACTTAAGTGACGACGAAGATGAGGATGAAGAGGAAGTCGAACGAAGAAGACGCCATCCTCGCAGGACCTCTGAAGAACAACAAGATGAAGAAACCCCCCTAATTCCACCGCCAGAAGATGCAGTTCAAGGCACAGCTACCCCTTCTAAAGCCGTTTTCCTTTTGCTGAAATCCTTCATCGGAACTGGTAATTCCTTCATCCGCCCCCCTTTTTTCTTCCTTTGTTCCTAACCATGCTCTTTCATTAGGTGTTATGTTCCTTCCCAAAGCGTAAGTGACAAAAAAAAAGAACTTGCCTCGCATAACGATAATGTTACTCATTATGCAAATATTTTAAAGGTTCTACAATGGTGGTCTCTTTTTCTCAACTACTTTATTGAGTTTTATTGCTATTGTGTCTCTGTACAGCTTTTTGTTGCTTGTTGAGACGCGTAATAAGGTTCCGGTATCATTTGGCGATATTGGTGGCGTTCTCTTCGGTCCTGCCATGCGTTTCCTGGTCTTATTCGCCATTACCACTTCACAGGTAGGACACTGGTTAATTTTTTTGGGGGCAGAGAGGAGCGGTTGTTAATGACCTTTTTTTAGATTGGATTTGTCTGTGCCTATATGGTTTTCGTTGCACAGAACCTGCAAGCATTGATTGAATCAGTTTCCAATTGCCAGGCTCATGTGTCATTGGCGTACCTGATTCTGGTCCAGATCATTGTATTTGTTCCTCTGGCTATGATCCGGAAAATCCAGAAGTTATCTGTGTTTGCACTCATCGCGGATGTCTTTATCCTTATCGGTCTTGTTTATTTGTATTACTACGACTTCTTGACTCTTGCTGTGCATGGTATTGGTCAGGTGGAATGGATGATCAATCCAACATCATTCCCCATGTTCATTGGTACAGCTGTGTTTACGTTTGAAGGTGTTGGTTTGGGTAAGTAACGCTGTTTCGTCTTTTTCTTTACTGACACACCCCCCAAGTGATTCCCATCACGGAATCGATGAAGGATCCAAGAAAATTCCCAGCAGTGCTTTCCGGCACGATGATCTTCATCACATTGTTGTTCTTATCCGTGGGTGTCATCTCTTACCTTGCTTTTGGTGCTGAGGTCCAGACAGTCATCTTGCTCAATTTGCCCCCCAGTCCCGTCGTCAACAGTATTCAGGCTCTCTACGCTCTTGCCATCTGTCTCTCGATTCCGCTTCAACTGTTTCCTGCTATCCGTATTGTTGAAACCGGTTTGTTCACACGCTCAGGAAAGCATAATCCGGTGGTCAAGTGGCAAAAGAATGCTTTCCGATTCCTTACTGTGTTGGCATGTGCAGCCATTGCCATTGGTGGTTCAGGTGATCTGGATAAATTTGTTTCGTTGATCGGCTCTTTGTGCTGCGTTCCACTATGCTTCCTTTTCCCACCCCTCTTCCATCTCAAGGCTATTGCACGCACTTGGAAACAAAAGGCAGCGGACATCGCGATTATTGTCTTTGGCGTTGTATCTATGACCTACACCACGTTCATCACTCTCTCCCTGTGGACCGCCGATGGTGAACCTGCGCCACCGATCTCCCGCTGTATTCCCGACGGATACTAGACTGGCTTTTGTTGTTGGTTTTTTTTTTATATTTTTTTGTTATCTGATATACCATTCATGCAGTTGAACACAAAGTTTATTTTCTATAAAATCTAAAATAAAATGTTTGTCATTGGCTATGTATGAATCTACGTGCAGTGCATGCATGCATGCTTGTTTGGAAAAAAAAAAAGGAAAAGGAATATACATTTATGGTTTGGGTGGTAATGCTCTGCCCGCTTCGGCCCACGTTTTCAGTATTTCACCGGGTTGTCCCAGCACGTCGACAGCACGCGTACGGACGTGATGTTCATGCTCACATTCCTCACCGCTCTTACCAACCACTACACGATCTGTCTTGAACTGGTCCTCGCCCTTCTTCACAAATGCGCGCACGCCATCCACCATCACTGGACCAGCCGGTTCGAAATGGGAAGTGGTCTTGGTTGTGTAACCATGGACAACATCATAACACTTGATCTGACCACACGTACTATGAAACTGTGCAGCACAGCTCGCGCAGCAGATCATTAACAAGTTGCAGGATGCGTGTGCGCAGTTTTGGTAACGGTTGCACGGTTCGCCGCAGAGGTGACAGCGCCCTAACTGTTCGTCTGTGATTGGTTCACCTAGTCGGGCATCAAAGGTGAAATTATGGCCGCGAAAGAGGGAAGGGGTCTGGGTTTCTTTGATCCATTGACCATAGGCAGTAATGCCACCTGCCACCAGGTGCACCTTCTTAAACCCGGATGCAGACTGTAAAATGGCACCTGCCTTGGTACACCGGATGCCACCCGTACAGTACATAAACACCTCTTGATCGCGTGGTACCTCTTTACAGATTTCGTTCATCGCCTTAACACTACCTCGGAACGTATCGACATTGGGTTTGATTGCACCCTCAAAGTAACCAATCTCACTAGCCACTAATAAGCCTTTTTACCTATCGTTCCTTCTTGTATTTTACCTTTCGTAATGATTGCGCATATCAATCAAGATAGGATCTTTGCCATGTTTTTGCTTGTAATTCTTTAATTTATTGTGCCATTCAGCGGGCGAAAGATGAGAAGGTCGATTCGCTAAATCGTATGAACGTGGATCCAAACCATCAGCTACCAACTGTCACAAGAAAAATTGAGCGTTTACTTTGCTTATGTCATTGCTTTCGTACCTGTTTCCGAATGCGGACATGTAATGCCCGAAAGGCACGACCATGGTCCGTACCAAAGTTGAAATCCATCAAACTACCACCCATCAAGGGCTTAATCGTCTTCTGACAATAGGCTGCAAGTTGTTCCAGGTACATTTCTGGACATGACATTTGGGCATTCAGTCCTTCGGTAGAAATATAAATTCGGCCAACGACATGCCATTGCGCAAGGTCGTTCAAAATACGTTCACGTAAAGCGGATAACTGATTCTCGGGTAACGGATGAAATTTGTAAAATGCAAGGGTCTTGTACGACGATGGCGATGGTAGTTTAGAGGAGGAAGAGGAGGCGGCGCTGGTGGTGGAAGACATGCGAACCATCCATACGGGCGATGTTCGTGCCACGGCGACAGAATTTCTTGGTCTGCATGCTGTAGTAACGATGGAAGAACGGCATATCACCGTCTTGGTTGGTATAGATCGCAACAAGCTACGCTGAATGCAGTGGAACAACATGTCAACGAAAGAAGGAAAAAAAAAAAACTGAAAAGGGCGTCACGACAAGGTCTTCACAAAGGGAAAAAAAAAACGTACGATCTTTTTTTATCTTAAATCAACTACCATCCTTTCACTGGCACCCATACATCTATAATTTCGTCACCTTGATTTTCCACAATAAGATAATACAAATGCGAGGCTGCTGTAAGGCAACAGTGATTCGGTATCACACGGACAAGTTGGCCAACTCGATAGCCGGGAGTAGGATCTGCCAAAATGCCATGTTCTTGCGATACTTTTGTTAATATATCGCCCGTCTCGTGCACAATACCAAATCCACCATCAGGTGAAGTATCTTTGGAGAATGCTAGAGCACCTCCATCAAGTAGCACACGGTCAGCGTAGACACTGGCAACACGACAAACAACGCTGATTGCTACATCTGACAAACGACATAACCCGGTAGCCATTTGTTGTCTGTCCAACATCGTGTAAGCACCGCAGTGGACTTCATTGATCCCCTCAAGAATCTCTTTCGCATCGGGAGTGTGCAAGATGGCTTGAACGGTTGGTGTTGCGCCAATAGAGATAATTGGCACAGGGACGTGATTCGTTTCGAAAAGATTACGGAACGAACGAGCCATGTCACATTCCTCTTGTAGGTACCGTCTCGCCTCCTCCGCGTTTCTGGCTTCATACGAATTGCCTGAATGGGAATAGACACCCTCGAAAATGACATTCGGAGAAGATACCAGACGCTTAGCCAATTGGAGAGTGTCTGGACTATTCCACGGCGCACCCGAACGACTATTTCGTCATGTTAAATAAAAGGCTGAAGCCTTGGGCGTCCTACTAACTGGTAACCACAATCGATCTTCATAAAAACGCGAAATTTCGGCTCCGCATTCCCATCCTTATCAAGACTCGCACAGTAGGCTTCCACAGCTTCCAATGTCGCTAGTCGATCTATACTCGATTAAGTACGTAGGAGACCTCGTTTCTTCACGTTTTTACCAATAAAGATCTGAAAAGCATCAACCATTGTAGATAGTTCCAGAACCTCTTCCAATTTGTCAGGCGTGATGGGAAATCCTAGTAAAATCTGGAACAAATTTCTATTTAGAATTTGCGTTACCTCTTGTTAACCTACCTCTTTGAGCTTTTTTTCTGTCACAAGGTGAGAGGACGCCATTGCCCGAGCTTCGGCCATTGTGGAAACGATAATTGCATCCGTATTGGCTCCCTCCAGTTGCATTGCGGTACCCTCAACTGTCTAACACCATTTTCTTAACGTAAATACCACGGATCAGTGTATATATAAATGCAAACCTTGTGTGTTTTCACATGGACGCGCACTTTGACATTGTACTTGTCGTTGAAACTGCGCAATTTGTTGCAGTTCCGTTCAAGTACAGACCGATCGATCACCAAGGTCGGCGTGCGAACTTCCGCAAGTCGTCTACCAACATATGCCTTTGTAAGCTCGGATTTCCAAGACGCGTTTGTTAGTGGTGGTGCCGTTTTTGTTTGACTGAACATGCCAAAATGACAACGGATCTACTGTCGCCATTAGCATTAACCCCTCCCAACTCAAAAAGCTGTAACCAATGCCCGGTCGAAGTTGTACGCTTTTCTCCCGGGAACTTCATTCCAAACACTCGTGACAACAGGTACTGCAGGGCAAAAAGGACCAGACGTAGGCCGAGATGCAACTTACCGAGATGGAAAAGGTGGTTGTGGGAACACGTTCTGGGAAGAGCACTGAATTATGTACAGTGGTTTCAAACTCAGACGATATCATGCTGCATATACGTCCTTTGTGTGATTCCCCCTTTTGACAAGCGAATGGTACCTGAGAAAGAGGAAGGCAAAAGCAATCGGTATATCTTCTGACAGAACGTTTACCACTGTACTTGGGTGAATTTTCATTCCAAAGACTCTAGAAAACAGTGCTGCAGATTCAGAACATGTGTTGTACTGTTCAAGGATCCAATGTGGTGTTGTTTCTTAGAACGATTGCCGAAGAGCAAAAACTGTGGTCGTGTTGCACTTCATTCATATATTATCATTGTACCGCGCGTTCGTTTGTGAAACCCTCCTAATTTTTGTCGAAAATTCAAGGGTATAGGCTCGTTTCACCCCTTCAATATAGGAAAGCTACATGGGAAAAGAAGAAATAAAATAGTAAACTTGTTCTCTCGTCTTTTTTCTTTCTGTAGAACGATTGACCTGCAAAAACAGCTATGCTGTATCTTACCGTCGATTTCTTTCCAATATTTGTTCCTTTGGGGGTGATCGGGTTTTACCGTTACTTGATCTTTCTGATCAAGCTTATTGCTTGGTTGGTTTATCGCCCTATTCGACCATTAGAACAACCTTTATATCGAGCTGAAGAGGATGTAACAGTCGTGGTGCCGACGATTGACGCGGGTGAGGAATGTCAGGAAGCGACCCGTTCATGGTTGGCCTGTCACCCACGCGAGATCTTAATCGTGACGGAGGAAAGGATGGTGGAGACGATCAAGGCGTTGCTAGGAACAATGGACCCACGCATCAAGGTATTCGGTGTCAAGGAACCAAATAAGCGTCTACAGATGGTGGAAGGCGTGCGGCAGACACAAACAGATATTCTCGTGTTTGCAGACGACGATGCCATTTGGAAGCCTACTATGTTAGAGTATATTCTGGCATGCTTTGAAGACGAATCGGTGGGAGGCGTAGGGACCTCTCAAGCAGTGAAACCCCGGAAAAAATGGATGTCCGTATGGGAAGTACTAGCAGGCTTCCGTCTGTCGGTACGTAACATCGAGGTAGCAGCATCAACCCACATTGATGGGGGTGTCTGCTGCCTCAGTGGTCGGACAGCAGCTTATCGCACCGTCATCCTGAAAGACCCGGCATTTCAGCATGAATTTGTCCATGATTACTGGCGTTCCAAGTACAAACTCAATTCAGGCGACGACAAGTTCCTCACACGTTGGATGATTTCTCGAGGATGGTCAACCTACGTGCAGGTGTGCAAAGAGGCCCAGTTATTATCTACGTTTAAGGATGATTGGCGATTCCTCAAACAGGTCTTGCGCTGGACACGCAACACCTGGCGATCGGATTTCCGTTCGTTATGCATTGAACGTTTCATATGGCAAAAGCATCCTTTTGTAGCTTACACAATGGTTGATAAGTGCCTCAATCCTTTTACGCTTTTAAGTGGGCCTGTCTCGGTGGTTGTCCTATGTTTTTTGCAGTACCACCTACCCGACTGGAATATTGCAGCTTCCTATGTTGTCTGGTTATTGGTGACACGTTTGATCAAGTTATCTCCTCACCTGATTCGACACCCACAAGATATCATCGCTTTGCCAGCTTTTCTGGTATTTAATTTTTATTTTGCTATTATGAAAATCTACGCCCTCTTTACATTGAATAATGTTTCATGGGGAACACGTATAGGCGCTACGTAGAAACAATAAAAAGCGTAACCATTTCGGTCGGCATGAAAAATGATACGTGCAACAATCTCTCGAGAACAAAAAAAGCTGGGAAGTCGGAGTCTATTGGTGGCTTGGAGACTGTGAGCTGGATTTTTGCATTGTTCAAAGCGCGGCGCGCCCTTAGCCTTCCCCTCCTCCTTCTTTGCGTGGCGTACTGTTTTTTGAAAACAAGTTTGCGTTGCCAGAAATATTTTTTTTTTGCGCCAGCGAATATCAAGTATCCACTATAAAACATAGTCACTCGTAAGAAACAAATCGTTTAATTTTTTTTTTTTTGCAAACTTACAGCCCCACTCGATATTGTTTTTGGCGCAAAAAAACATTCCCAGCATAGCAAACTCGTCATTGGTGAGTATCATCTCAAATTTCATGAGGATATCCTTACCGATGTAAACACCTGGTGCTAATTATTTAATAAAATTATGCAGGCAGAGTAAAATACGTACCGTAAAAATCTAAATCCCTTGAAGGGAAACCGTATTCGCAACGGCGATATTGGCTTGAGGACGCAAGAATTCTGTAGGTCGACCTTGACCCTTCCAAATGGAACTTGCTATCCAGAACATGTTCTTACTGGCATTTATATCCCGCTGCCAAAGTATTCCACAGGTTTTGCATTCTAGAATACCATGGTGCGTGACTAAATCCTTTGTGGTAACTTTCTTGAGACTTCTGCTGTGGCACTTGTTGCAAATCTGAAAAGGCAATGAGGGCAGAAATAGCCATTTTAAGAATACCTGCGACGTAAGATATTCATCGAGTTTGATCGCCACGACTTCTTCCCTACGTTCCCGGCGCTTCAAGAACGACCAACACTTGTTTACCACGGCTGGACGTTTCCCTTTGTATTTCATCTTGTTACTAAATAGAGCATCGCCAAAAACGATCAAAGGCATCTTTTTCGTTTCTTGAAATCCCGACTGCTGCCATTTTCGTGGACGTCGGTGTGATCGTACTGACGACATGTTTTGAGCTGGAAAATTGCGACTAGGAAATGTCAGGCCTCATACAATACATAAATCTTCAACATACTCTGTTATCTTGGGGAAGTAATTTTTCTTTTTCCTTTTCCTTTGCTCTCTTTTTTTGCAGTTCTGTTTCGTCTTTTTTCTCTTGCGTCGGTTATACTTTTTACCTCCGTCAATGAGGATATTAACCATTTCCTGCGCTGCCCGCTGCCTCCCTTGGTAACCACGAAATCGGGTTTCCGCCGTAGCTGCGCCATAGAATTCCAGAAGTACATTCAAGTGTTGATAGATGTAAGCCACATGTCTGTGATATTGTTCTTCCAGTTGTGTTTTGCCAGTTGGAATGTCTTGTTCAATTTCTTTGATT